>JAUMHB010072648.1:0-13029 GCA_032359685.1 Pittosporum tobira | reverse complement strand
GGCATATGGTACCAGAGAGATCCAGCACATACAGTCATATGGGTTGCAAATAGAGAGAATCCAATCCCTCATAAATCTGGTATTTTGAGTTTTCAAAATGATGGCAATCTAATTATTTCAGATGGAAATTCTAGCATACTTTGGTCCACTAACGCTTCATCTACATCACCTAATTCAACTGCAATTCTTTTGGATACCGGAAATCTTGCTGTTTGCAGAAATGAGGATATCGATGATACTAGTAAGGCCTTGTGGCAGAGCTTTCGCCATCCCACTGATCAATTTCTACCTGACATGAGAGTCTATATATCTTCTCAAACTGAAGAAAGTGCTGTTTTAACTTCTTGGAAAAGTCCTAATGACCCTTCATATGGAAATTACACTATGGCATTCGATCCTCGAGGATCACCACAGATAGTGATTTGGGAAGGATTGAATCGTCGTTGGAGAAGTGGACACTGGAACGGTTTAATATTTATTGGTGTTCCCAATACGAGAGCTCGTTACTTATATGGCTTTAGGCTTAGTAATGAAAATAATGGAGATATATATTTCACTTATACCACAGCAAACCGTTCAGTACCTGTGAGGTTTAATCTTCAATGGGATGGAACTAGCGAACAATTAATTTGGGATGAAGGTAGGCAAGATTGGGACAAGGAACTGTCACAGCCCTCTAGTGATTGTGGAAGGTATAACAAATGCGGGAGTTTTGGAGTTTGTAGTATGGCGGATTCTCATAGATGCAGTTGTATTGAAGGGTTTGTTGCGAGATTTGAAGATCAATGGGATACTGGAAACTGGTCTGGGGGGTGCATTAGGAGGACCCCTTTGAAGTGTGACATAAATGGTACTAATGATGGATTTTTGGAAGTGGAGGGTGTTAAGTTACCTGATTTTACGGATATTTTGGTGGCTGGAAATGTGGGGGAATGTGAAAACAAATGCATAAATAATTGTTCATGTAATGCGTATGGATATGTATCTGGAATTGGGTGTATGATATGGGGTGGTGATTTGGTTGATGTTGAGCATCTTCAAGGAGGTGGGAATATACTGTACGTACGTGTAGCTAATTCTGAACTAGGTAAGGTTATCTGGCCCTGTCTTTTTTGAATCCTATTTAATACTATGTTTCTGGTTTTTCGTTCTTCATTTTCTTCTAATCTGTCTTGTTAAAAGTAAATACTTTCTTATTGCAAGGATAAATATTGAGGAATATGTAGTAGATTGATATTGTACTCACGGGGCATGCCATCTTGAAAAACTATGAAAAAGCAATTTCATGTCTCTAAGAAATTCTAGTTTAAAATCCTGTCAATAATCTGATCAAGTTTGCTAAACATTTGTGTTTTCTTTCTCTTCAGGTGGTAAGAGAAAAATATCGAATGCAGCAATTGTAACAATTGCAGTAGTGGGAACAATTATTCTCGGGATCATTTCCTGGGCGCTATGGAGGTTCCGTGAAAAATTAAAAGGTTGTGTAGATTTATTTTTTTTGGTAAGTACAACTGAAATACTTTTTGCTAATTTAATTTTCACTTTTCAATGAACAGCTCTGACAAATCGATGGGAAAAAAATAATTCACTGTTGACTGATCTGAGAAGAAGTCGTGAACTTTCAGCAGGGCTTTCAGGAGCCAATGAGCTTGCTATTGATGGTAAACCAGGAGATGGGCCGCAGTTGCCCTTATTCAGCTTCCATTATGTAGAACTGGCCACCGACTATTTTGCTAACAAAAACAAGCTTGGACAAGGGGGATTTGGTCCTGTATACAAGGTGATTTTTCATGGACAACATATTCTTCCGTTCCAAAAGAGTCACGTTTGACACTTCTTCTGTTAAAGCAGTTCTTGTTTATTGATTATATTAGAGAATGATTCAATAACCTCGTGTTTGACATTGTGATTACATTAAATGTTATCACCCCTAGACTAAAGAT
Organism: Pittosporum tobira; assembly: GCA_032359685.1. NCBI lineage: Eukaryota > Viridiplantae > Streptophyta > Magnoliopsida > Apiales > Pittosporaceae > Pittosporum > Pittosporum tobira. The sequence continues at coordinate 11,086 of JAUMHB010072648.1, read as the reverse complement.
TAACTATTTCAGGCATGGAAGTAAAATTTATTCTTAGTATTCACAAAATTTTCAAATTTGACTTTTTTTGTGGAAGGGAAGGTGTATACTTGAACTAAGTTGCGATGGAATGCCTACATATGCAATGACTTATTTTCTGTTCTGTTTTCCAGGGGACCCTACCCAAGGGACAAGAAATTGCTGTAAAAAGGCTCTCAAAGTGGTCCGGACAAGGTTTAGAGGAATTCAAAACTGAAATGATACTTATAGCAAAATTACAACACCGTAATCTGGTTAGATTGCTCGGCTGTTGCATCGAAGGAGAAGAGAAGTTACTGATTTATGAGTACATGCCTAACAAAAGCTTGGATTCATTTCTTTTTGGTTTGTTCCTGCATCCTTCTAATATAGCTTATGTTTGTTATTTGCTTATCTTTGTGATCTAATAGTGATGGAAGTTGGTGTACTTTGATGTGTACAATGTCAGATCCAATCCAAAAAGCACAACTCGATTGGAATAAACGCTTTACAATTATTGAAGGAATTGCGCGAGGGCTACTCTATCTTCATCGAGATTCAAGACTTCGAATAATTCACCGAGATCTAAAAGCTAGCAATATTTTATTGGATGAAGAGATGAACCCGAAAATTTCTGACTTTGGCATGGCCCGAATATTTGGAGGGAACCAAAATGAAGCAAATACAGTCCGAGTTGTTGGGACATAGTAAGTGGGACGATTATCTCTCTAAATATCAATATCAACCATTTGACTATCTTATGCATATGGCTCAATATCAATAATTTGACTTTCTTTATTTCTACAATGCAGTGGTTATATGTCTCCTGAGTATGCAATGGAAGGCCTATTTTCTGTAAAATCAGATGTATATAGTTTTGGGGTACTACTCCTGGAAATTGTTAGTGGCCAGAAAAACAATACGTTTCACTCTCACGAATCTTCTAACCTTATTCGATATGTAAGCCCAACCATTATCCTTTTTTCCTTTTTCTGTCTAATTTCCTTTCCTTCAGAGCAACAAGTTTTACAAGTCACAAATCTAATGATTCAATTTATGACATTTTCAGGCATGGAATTTATGGAAAGATGGTAAATCTGTGAAGCTGATAGATCCCATCATTGCGGATTCGTGTCCTCAGAATGTTGTATTGCAATGCATACATGTCGCGATGCTGTGTGTGCAGATCTCTCCAGCGCAGAGGCCAACAATGTCGTCTGTTTTATTGATGTTGGAGAGTGAAAGTGCTAGTCTCCCAGTGCCCAGACAGCCAGATATTAGTTCAATGAACTCTTCAGATATGGCTTTGATCATGAAAGATCATGATGTTATTTCTTCGACTGAAGTATCAATTACACAATTGATTGGAAGGTAAAAAAACCATGGTTACTTTTTTTCTGTATGGTAGGTTACTTGTTGGCATCACTTGTATGAAACAAATTTTGTTGGTGCATTTGAGGAACAAGTTTGTATAAAGATGATCAAGATTTATACATGTAAAATGTTTTTGTTTGCAAGAATTCTAGATTTCTCAGTGCATTAAAAGAGAAATTGCATTTTTTTGCTGCACGATATTGCGTGCAATTTGCTTGAAGAAAGATTAACAGAGACGTCGTCTGATTAACAGAGACGTCGTCTCCTTAACAGAGTAAGAAAAGAGAAAAATTATGTAGAAGATTTCCTGTAAAAATTTATCTTTCATTTTCCATTTATGTGTTCTTAAGTAAGAGTTTACTTAATTAGAGTGACCTTTATGATAATATTTTCAGTTCCCCTCTGCTTTAGATGGGCAGCTAGCAGGGATATTCTTCTGCACTTAATAATTCCTGAACCTCTGCGAGGAAGGACTGAATTCCACGCAGGGTTGTATACGAGCATAGTCGAGTAATGAGTTGCTTAGATTTTGTCCGTAGATTTTACAGTGGGTAACCATTTGTGCACAACTGCTTCGTGCACAATTTGTCCGTATCTTACTGCCAAGTCCAAATCTACTATTCCAGTTTTGGAGTCCAAATCTACAATTTGTTATCATAAATTTAATTTAACGGATCTTATTATATTTAAATTTATTAATTATAAAAATTAATTATAAAATTTATATGTAATAAAACTGTTGTATTAAATTGGAAAGCAGACGAGACAGCATTGGCATTCTCAGTTTTGGGCCATTAATGAGTTTTGTGGAGTTTCCACGTCATTGTTCTTACCACTTATTTAGTCCTACCATTTGTGCACAACTTATGGTTTTGGGAGTCTCTTGGTATGGTATGGATTGAGCGAGAATTGACACAGCGCGGAAGCTAGAGTGGAGGGCATTAGAGTCATTTGGATCAGATGCTCATATCTAACAATGGAAACTAGTTGGCCTCTATTGTAGCTACCGCCTGTATGACGGCCAAGACTGGCAAAAGTACAAAGCAGGTCACCTGTTCGATGAAATGTTTAAGTCAGACATTTTCACTGAGAAGTTTGGAACTCTATGGGTACTGGGTACCCTGAAAATGATTCAGTTCAAGATTCAGACAATTTTTTAATGTCTTTATATTAAGAATGTGAGAATTGGGAGGCCTAACTCAAATGCCTAAGATTAACTCTGGTTATAGGCTTTGTCCATATGCTCCGAAAAGTATCATGTAGCATATTTATAAAATATTCCACTTTATAAGGTTGATGCCATTACTCAAACTGCTACTTCAAAGACTTCCCACATTGCAGTCTGGTAAATGGTCAAATTTTTAATTGACAGCTCTAATGACATCTTTTTACAGGTACGACTTTTTTATCTCAGTATCTAATAGTCCATATCCTTTATTTCGGACTTAATTGTTAGCATTTGGTGAATAGATATTGATTATTCTTATCATTCTTAATCTTCACATTTTTGTTTCAGGTTGACATAAACTATGGTCTTTCAATATTCTTTCAAACTGTTGTATTTGGTTAATGAAGATTGCTTTTCTTGGCTTTTAGTAGTGTAGTGTATTGTCTCTGATTTTTTAATCAGATTATATGAGCTGTCTATTTTTCCATTGATCAAGCTTCTGCATATCAAACAAAAAATAAGGATAACATGAAATGGGTTGATCCCATTCCTTGAATTACTATCTTTGGTATCTTTCTTATAAACATGTTTATATCGGTTCATCACATGTGTAATGATTATATTTGGGAAAAATGGGAACTAATTACGAAAACCCATTATTTTTGAATTATTTCTTTCTCTTTCTGATATTCAATTCTGTTACTTTGCTTCTACAAGTAGCATCAAACAACACAATTACACAAGGCCAGTTGGTAAAAGATGGCCAAATTATTATCTCTGAAGGCCAGAACTTTGCGCTTGGATTTTTCAGTTCTGAAAATTCAACAAGCAGATATGTTGGAATTTGGTACTACAAAATCCCGGTACAAACAGTCATATGGGTAGCAAATCGAGATAAACCAATCTCTGGTGAATCCGGTTTTTTGAGTATTGGAAATGGTGGCAATCTTATGGTTTCTGATGGAAATATTACCATATGGTCCACTAATATTTCATCTGCATCAACTAACTTGACTGCAGTTCTTATGGATTCTGGAAATTTGATTCTCTTGCAGAGCGAGAATCTTGATGATCCGAGTAAATCATTGTGGGAGAGCTTTAGAGATCCCACAGATACGTATTTACCCGACATGAGAATCCATACAAATGTTCTCACTGGAAAAGGAACCGTTTTCTCTTCTTGGAAAAGTGAAGATGACCCTTCTTATGGGAACTACTCGTTGCGCCTTGATACTCGTGCATCACCACAGATGGTAGTGTGGGATGGATTGAACCGCCGGCATTGGAGAAGCGGGCACTGGAATGGACTAATATTTACAGGACTTCCAGGCATGACAGCTCAATACTTGTACGGATTCAAGCTAATTAATGAAGGAAATGGAAACGTATATTTCACGTATACTATGGTCAACAGTTCGATTATTACCCGATTTAGACTTGGGTGGGATGGGACTGTGAACCAGTATATTTGGGACGAAGGGCAGAAAAGGTGGAACATAATGTTGTCAGAGCCTTCGAATGCGATTGAGTTTTATAACACGTGTGGGAATTTCGGAATAGGAACTGCCATTGATCCTCCTTTGTGCTATTGTATGGAAGGTTTTAGTCCAAAATACGTGAATCAATGGAATCGAGGATATTGGTCGGATGGGTGTGTAAGGAGGGATTCTTTGCAATGTGATGTAAATGGCACAAAGGACGGGGTTTTGAAAATTGAGGGCCTGAAGTTGCCTGATTTTGCTGATACGTTTGGAGCACCGAATATTAGCAAATGTAGAGAAGAATGCTTGAAGAATTGTTCATGTAGTGCATATACATTTGTACCTGGAATTGGGTGTATGAGATGGGGTGGTGATTTGGTTGATATGGAGCATTTTAAAGGAGGTGGGAATATATTGTATGTTCGTGTTGCTCATTCTGAACTAGGTAAGCCTACACATTTATGCTAGTAGTTTGTTTTATTTATTTGCTAAAATCAATTCATGGATTTCTTTTATCTAAATAATTGGTGCTAATAAGATGGTAATCTGTAATCAGAGACCAACATATAATCAGGATAATTTGGTTCAACTTCGTAACTGCTTTTTTCATTTTCTTCTACATAGCATCTAGTACTATGTAGCAAAAATAACAGAATTTAGTTGAGAGATAAGAACACCAAAATATGGAATTTTGTTTTAATTTGTATTTGTATTTTTTTCCTTATTAACTCGCAGGAGGAAAGAGCAAAATATCCAATGTAGTAATTATAACAACAGCAGTTGTGATAGCAATTGTCATAGGCATGACCATTTGGATACTTTGGAGGTGCAGAGAGAAACTACTAGGTAACTGCAACAGTTTAGCTTGTGAAAATGTTTTTTGCTTTTTTCTTTATACTAAATTATTATCTGCTTATTACATTTTAGTAATTTAATAACATTATTCACAAATGTAGCGCCAAAAAACACTAAAATGGCGATGGCTGATGTGAGCTCGAGTAGTCAAGGTTTCCCTACTGCTTTTATGGAAGCTGATGACCTTGCCATGGATGGAAAACAAGGAAATGGACCGCAGTTGCCCGTATTCAGTTTCAGCGTTATACAACTTGCCACTGACAACTTTGCTAACAAGAACAAGCTTGGAGAAGGGGGATTTGGTCCTGTATACAAGGTAAGTTTATATTACTTCGGTTCCACAAAAGAGTCTCATTTGCAATTTTTAAGAATATATCTTTATCCCATATCCACCCCTAAATGTAATGAGCGTTTTGTTAGTATTGATGGCATGATACTGAGATTATGATGTTAAGGTTGAGGACATTGTGTTATTTTATACTATCATCAACAACAATGAGACTATTTTGCAAAACGTTTTTATTTCTGCACATGGAACATAGGGAGTATAAAGCATATTGTGAATTATGAAAATATTTAGTAATTTATATGAAATAACTTTGTGTTCAAAATTCCAGGGAACACTCCCAGGGGTAGAAGAAGTTGCTGTAAAAAGGCTCTCAAAGTGGTCCGGACAGGGTTTAGGGGAATTTAAAACTGAACTGATACTAATAGCAAAGTTACAACACCGAAATCTTGTAAGACTGCTTGGTTGCTGCATTGAAGGGGAAGAGAAGTTGCTGATTTACGAATATATGCCTAACAAAAGCTTGGATTCATTTCTATTTGGTTTGTTATAATCACCCTTTTGCTATATCTTTTCAGCGTCGTATGTTAATATTTGTTAGCATATTTTTAATGGAGACTCGTTGGCAGATCCGTTGAAAAAAGCACAACTAGATTGGAAAATGCGCTTTGCAATTATTGAAGGGATTGCACGAGGGCTTCTTTATCTTCATCGCGACTCAAGATTAAGGATAATTCATCGAGATCTAAAAGCAAGCAATATTCTGTTAGATGAAGACATGAACCCTAAAATTTCAGATTTTGGCATGGCAAGGATATTTGGAGGAAACCAAAATGAAGCAAATACAGTCCGAGTTGTTGGCACATAGTAAGTTTCCCGTCTTCTTTTTTGTATGAAGGGTCTGCAGGAGCTCAACAATCCCTGACAAAGGGATGCTCATGCCACACTGGTTGTACCACGTGCATATGCAGTTGGACCATTTTACATATGGTACACCTGTATCTGCATTTGCCACTTGGTACAAGCTCCATAGCACGACTATTGAGCAATCCCTGGTCCGGGACTGCTGAGCACCTATTTTCCCTAGTATGAAAAATCAGTAAAATCACCCATTCTTTTGCCTGCATTAAATAAAATACTGATGAAATTTTACTTTTGCTATGTTCAGTGGCTATATGTCTCCCGAATATGCAATGGAAGGTCTGTTTTCCGTGAAGTCTGATGTTTATAGCTTCGGCGTATTGCTATTAGAGATTGTCAATGGCCAAAGGAATAGCAGTTTTCACTCGCCCGACTGCTCAAATCTCATTCGATACGTAAGGAGCAGAAGTTCTTGTTTTCATTTTTCTTTTTCTCAGAAACGTTCAAGATTATATCGTAAGTTGAAATGGCATAATAAAGTTCATGGAAATTTACAAAACATTTTCAGGCTTCGAATTTATGGAAAGATAATAAAGCGATGGAGCTGATCGATCCTTCAATTGCTGACTCGTGTTCTCAAGATGAAGTAATGAGATGCATACACGTAGCAATGTTGTGCATACAAAGCTCCGCAGCCCATAGACCAACAATGTCGAATGTGATGATGATGTTGGAGGGTGGAACCTCAAATTTTTCGATGCCAAAGCTGCTAAAAATGAGTTCGTTGAGCTCCACGAGTATGGAATTGGTCCTAGATCACCAATATTCATCCTCAATTGAAGTACAGATTACAGAGGTGGTTGGGAGGTAAAAGAATCGCCATTGCTACTGTTGTATTGTAGGTGATTTTATTACATTGATTCATATGAAAATAATGCCATGTAATGGTCCTTTTGACGACCTGAGTTTATAATGGAGTGTCAAGTTTTTACTCGATTCTCACATGTATTTGAATTCGTTTAGTACATTAATTGTACTAGTCTTTTTTCCTTTCGGATATTGGGATATGACAAGTGAATTGAATCTCATAATAGATAAAATAATCAAATACAAAATGATTAATATATAAGAATGGGTCCAGACCTATTGACTTGAACTTTTAAGTCAAATTGTGATTCCAAACATTTTTATTAATGATTCTCATAGAAATGATTATTCTTTTTGATACGTTACAAAATTAGAGATAAATTTTTATTTTAATACCATAAAACACTATCATATCTACATATTTTTTGTCATTGTGGCAATTTCTTGCTTCTTATGTATGTGTGCGGTTGGAGAAGTTTGTTCGAGTTTTTCTTATGATGTGCATAAGTAGAATTTGGTGATTTTGGAAAGTTTAACATTGCCTCAAGAGGAAAATAGTTGCGGAAGATCATTTGTGGAAAGGGTGGTGAACACACGGTTTGGGGTGGAATTTGGCAGCTGGATTAGGAAAGGGTCGCAATTTCCGCATGGAGTTAGGGGTCGAGAAAGCCATTGTTAATGGGTGAGACCTGTTTTTTGGACTTGTTTTCTTTAGCATTGGATCCAAACGTTAATTGTTTCTGATTATGTGTCGCTTGTTGATGGGAGATTGTCTTGGCATCCGAATTTTCGAAGGCCCTTTTCAGGATTTGGAGTCGGAGGAGGTGGAGAGGTTTTTGTTAGGATTTGAATGAGTTGGGCACTTCATATGCCCAGTATATACATTTAGATGGACCGTTCATAATAGTGGTAATTTTTCAATTTGTTTTTATTATTAACATTTGTGTGTGATGATAGGATGTCATTTCCATGGCGGAGTATTTGGGACTTGAGGGTTCCACGCAAGATATCTTTCCTTAGGCCAAATTGTATATGTGGCCCTTTGAGTTGTCGCATTGTATCAATGTACCTATTTAATATTTAAAAATGGTACACATGTCCATTAAATTTTTTAATTTGAGTCAATTGTTAACTTTTATTCACTCTTTGTCCTAGAATAGTTATATGAGTGATATGTGCAATATTTTTAAGAATAAAATGGACACAACAATAATGCACAGCCAAAAAAAATTTATTTGAGGAATAATATGTATTATTTTTATATCTATTTTACCTTTAAAAATAATGCACATGTCACTCATGATTATTTCAGGATTAAAAAATTAACAAAAATTAACAATTGACTCAAATTAGCAAGTTTGGTGGACAAATATGTCATTTTTAAAAGTCTAGCGGACACATTGATATTGTGTGACAACTTAGATGGTTACATATGCAATTTAGTCTTTTCTTTACATATATAGTAGTGTTGGGAAAGATTTTAGCACAATACTCGTTGTGGCGGAGGAAAAATAGTCAATATAAGTTTCATGTTCAACAAAAAAAAGTGAAGTTGAATTTAAGTCGTAAACTCAATTTTTTGAATATACATTTGAGTCTATCAAACAAGTTTCTTGGCTGATATCATCTTCTGTACTACCATGTAGAGTCTTCAACTTCTTATGTTCCTGTCTCTATGTATAAGGCTCTTTTAGTAAAAATTTAAGTAGTTCAAACAGCTAAAATCAAACACTGTTGAAATTTATAGCTGAAGCCGAGTTCGAAAAGATAAAATTTTATTTGGTTACTATTAGCTTATGTAACTCAAAGTAAAATATTGTTTGGTAGCAATTGTATCGATTATAGCTGAAATAATGTAAATAACTAAAAAAAACCATAAATGTATATGAAAGTATTTGCTCTATCTTGTTCACATTATTATCTAATCTTTCCAAAAATAAATTAAATAAATTTATACTTAACATATTTATATCTCTGTCGTACTTTTGGAATGCTTAGAAAATGAAATTATATGTCAATTAGGTTCTTAATTATGATCAAAAGTAGAGTTCAATCAAGTGAAATCATATGTCATAATTTCAGTACAATCAACCTTTTAGAAGATATTTTTATATTAGTAATAATTATTATGGTACTTCACCTTAAACTTTCTTTCCAAACAAACATCAATTTTTGCTTTTCCCTATTGTATAACATTTTTTCTTCGGTGCTAGTCCAATCTTTTCGTTTTCTATATTGGAAAACTTTCTAATTGTATGAAGTTCAACAATCTATTCCTCACGCCAACAAGGTCTTAGTCTAATGGTTAAAATTAAAATTTTGAAATTTTTTGTTTATAAGATGTCTGAGACAGATTTGAGTCTCTTGTACATAGTATGTGAAGTTGTTTTTTTTTTTTATTAATTTAACCGGAGCTTTGTTCCACCTTCTCTTTTTCATTATTGGAATTATTGATCGTATGTGAAGTTGTTTTCTTCTTTATTAATTTAACCGGAGCTTTGTTCCATCTTCTCTTTTCCATTATTGAAATTATTGATCCATTATTCTGAGCATAATTTTATTAGTTGGGATTTCTAACATGTTATTAATATCATGGAATTGTGATGGTCCATGTGAAATTCGAACACTGGTTGATTTCTAATTAATGTCTTTGAAAGTATGGTGGAATCTTTACAACCACCTACTTAAAAAAATCTATTCTTCACAAATTAATTAAGAAATAACACCTACCGGTTCAACCATCAACTGATTAAATAATAGTATAATTGTACCCTAAAAAATTCTCAACTTATTAGTCAATGAGATTGTTTGCACATAGAGATAACTAAAAGGACTGAGACTTACTATTTGGACTGTGCTTAGCCTGGTCAAAGTTCGGACTAGTTTGGTTCAAGTCAGATTCTTTCTTTTTAGGAACGGTACAATGATTTTACCAAGCATACATAAGATCATTAAGCATTTAAGATCATGGTTCAACTCTCATATAAGCCAATTAATTAAATGTCACAATAATCGGCAAGAGACCCCCTAATAAGGGTTAATATGATCTCACAATAGTGGACAATGTGATCCCATAATAGTAGACAAGATGATCTCATAAAATGGACAAATAATTCTGGTTATGTTAGGAATCGAACCTGAGACCTCTAAAAAGTCATAAGATCATTAAGCATTGAAGACTATGGTTCAATTCTCATATGAGCTAATTAATTAAATGTCATAATAATGGGCAAGAGATCCCCTAATAAGGGTTAATATGATCCCACAATAGTGGGCAATGTGATCCCACAATAGTGGACAAGATGATCTCATAAAATGGGCAAATAATTCTGGTTATGTTGGGAATCGAACCTAAGACCTCTAAGAAGTCATAAGATCATTAAGTATTGAAGACCATGGTTCAACTCTCATATGAGCCAATTAATTAAATGTCATAATAATGGGCAAGAGACCCCCTAATAAGGGTTAATATGATCCCACAATAGTGGGCAATGTGATCCCACAATAGTGGACAAGATGATCTCAAAAATGGGCAAATAATTTCAATTATGTTGGGAATCGAACCTGAGACCTCTAAGAAGTGAAGGATCTCAGTACCTCAATCTTAACCATTGGACTATGACCTCATTGACTCTCGAGCCAAACTTTAGAAAGCCTGCAATGTTCAAAAGGACCGACTTTTCCAGCAAAATACTAGATTGAAGACAGATTTGAGCCCAATCGGTCTTTAAGGACTAGTCCAAAAGCCTTGTGACAATCCCGAAAATATAAGTCTTCCATGAGAAATTATAACTATATTATTAATTATATAACTATATTATTAACTATATAAATAACTATACAATAAAATAACTATATAATAATTAATATATAAAAAGTTAATTATATAATAATTATATAACATATTAATAACTTAATAAAAGTAGAATGATGAATTTTAATAACATAATAGAAAAAATATAGTTAAGGACCGACCTGGACTGACAATATTGAACATGCCTACTTTTTTTTGTCCATAATCTGCCCTGGTTCGACCTAATTAACTGAAAATATTGATATGCTCTTTTTCAAATAAAAACCGGTTCTAATAGGCCTAGACCAATACTTGCGAGGCTGGTCCTTTTGTGCACCTTTTTTTTATAATGACTTGGACTAAGCAGTGCAGTTTCTGGAAGGTTGATTACTGAAATTCCAATG
>JAUMHB010072637.1:0-13030 GCA_032359685.1 Pittosporum tobira | reverse complement strand
TGAGAACAAATTACATTATATTTTATTCTTTTTTCAATACATTTAGATATTTTGATTTTTATTTATTTAATTTTTAACATATTTAAATATAAATAAATTTTTTTGTACATTTAAAATTTCTGTCACTAACAAAGTGCGTCTCATATACTAAGAGACATTACAAAGAGAGTAGTGCAACTTAATAATTGAAAAATTATAATTCCTCCTTACACTTAGATCTGACAAATGGAACGGACCAAAAAGGTCCAATTTTTTTTCTCCAGATATGCAAGTCCAAAGTGGTTATGGGTTTTTTCTCATTTTTTTTTTTTTTTTTTTTTGTTTTAAATTTTGCTTTGTACACGTGGAAAAGATAAACGAACAAAATAAGAGAAACTAATATCATATTTAATTTCTTAAATAGCAATCTAAAATTGAAAAAATTATTAAACAAAAATATAAATATCAAATGCTTCTCATATGGTATTAATAGTCTATAAATACATAAATGTAACTACAAAATTGAAGTTTAGTAGCCCTTTATGTCATTAATCATACGTTTAGCGGTGAAATAAAAATCAATTATTGATTATGCATGTAATAAGTGTATATTTAATAATTAATGAGAGAGTGTCTCCATGTGTAATATATATTTACTTAATTTAATTGAAATGACTATCTTATCTATTTGTAGAATTGTGGTTTTTTTTTTTGTTGGATCACAGTGTTTAAAGAATTAAACAGTTTCAGAATTATTAGTTATATACCAAATCTCCTCAGTAAGAAACACAAAAAATAGAATCTCTATCTTGGCTATATATAGTTGATTTCACTGCGTAAATCAAATTAGCCACATCTAATTTAAGAAAATCAAAAATAAGAAGTCAGAGAATAATTAATATTTAATTAATTACTTATACTAGAAAACTAATATTACAATTTTATATATTTTAATGACAAAACCAAATAATCATACACTCCATATATAAGATCAATTGTAAAAAAAATAAAAATAAATTAATAAATTAATTATTAGGCTGGTCGAACGCCTGCGGACGGGGTTTATTTTGGGCGGGCTAAAATTTGATCAGAAGAAAAAAGACTGATTTTTTTGAGTCCAAAGTATAAGTCTAAAACCAATTCATTTTATCGATAAGCGGACCGGGTCTTGGGTCGACTTTACCAAGTCTACTTACACGTCAAAAGAGTACATTATTTTGAAAAAGAGAAAGAAAGATGCAGTACATTTGTAAATTATATAAAGTTAATGCAAAGTCTAATCTTCAATTTTGTGAGTGTGTTTTTCTCTTTTTTTTTTTTTATTATTTTTTGGATTGGTTAATTTTGCTACCACAAATATTCCAATTTGAATATCGACTCATAGATAAATAATTAATCATATAATGATAGATAAAAAAAAAAAAAAAGCCCTTGAGAAGTAGGAATGAAACTTCATTAATCAAATAAGAGAGCAATATAATTCCATTAGTTAGTAGTTCATAATTTACTATTATGAACTACTAATTTACCATTATTTAGTTAGGAGTTCATAATGGTTGATTTGTGAGATAACTTTATTGTACTGTTTAATTTATAATATAAAAATGGTATAATCAATACAATTTCTGATAGGAATTCTAGTACTTACTACAGTATACTTTTGAGAGGAATATAAAATAAGTATTATTATTGGTGAATTCTATTCTGGTATTTTGAAGTTAATTCATGATTATTTTTTAATCAAAATTGATTTTTTTATTTTAATTTTACAGCCACTACAATCCAATGAATATTCTCAATTATCATAGTACAAAAACAGATATACTAATTTAATATTTCATAAATTCACTTAAGTATTTAACAAAACTCCAAAATTCAGTTATTCTCTTCTTTCCATTTTTATGTACAAACACTACCACTTCTAAAAAGATTTGACAAAGAAAACCACGAGCTTGGTTTACCACATTTATTAAACTTCTATCCCTTGGATTTCTGACTCTGTGGTCACGTGCACTAATATGATTCAAATCCTCACCGTCCATTTCTCCATCCATCCATCTGATAACGGTCTTCATTCAATACAGTAACAGTCCCGTAAGAATAGACTCAGAACAGTACACACTCTTTAAAGAGACCCAGTGGAGTGGACTTGCACCCAACTCTCTTTCTCCCTCCCCATCGATACATACAGATCTTCCATCGTTTTGTTTTCTTGTTATCAATCTCTAGAAATCCCCCACCACCACCCAAAAAATATATATATATACAGTATAATTATGGTGATATAAACTTAAAATCGAATATAAAATTATATCACTACGTGTTCTTAAACCCTAGATTGCTAGTTTAGGTCGAAAATGGCGACCCAGTTTCAAGCTCCTGTGAGTGTTAATAAGGTAATATGATTGAATCGGGAAATTTAATTGAAAGATCGAATTTTTATTTTTCATTTCAACGATTTGAGTTGTTGGTTTATGTATTTATGTGTTTTGATTGATGAACTTTATTGATATTGGGTGATTGTTATTTGTTTGCAGGTGGGATCTTTCTTTGTTCAACAATACTATCAACTCCTTCAACAACAGCCCGATTATGTTCATCAGTTTTACACCGAAGCCAGCACTATTATGCGGATTGATGGTGAATCATGCGACACTGCTTCGGCAGTACTGGTAATCCGAATAATACTGCTTTAACTTTAATATGATTTTTTTTTTTTAATTTTCTTTTTAGGGTTTGATTGGTTCATTTTAATATATTATCAACTTGGTTTTGGTTGTTGGCTTTCAGTATTATGGCTGATGTATGGTTTATCTATGTTAATGTCTCATCCAGCACTAATACATCATGTCTTATTAGCTAACAACTTAAACTGAAAACTATTTTCCTTCTTCCATTTTTCAAAAAAAAAAATTGTGACTCGTACATGATCAATATTTTAACTATAAATGCCATCGGATATCAATTTATTATGTATATAATCATAATCAGTTGAACTTAATAACAATACTCCATCCATTCCAAAAATGGAGCCTGATTTTGACGTTTAAAGAACAATTAACAAAATCCTAAAATGTTGAATTGATGTGATTCATTTTTCTTAATAACAGACGCAGTAATTGGGCTGACTAAATTTAACTACATTCATGTTAATTCTGAGTTTTAAGATTTTGCAAATTTACTAAAAATGGTAAAAAGGGACTCTTTTTGCAGATTGGATAATTATTTAAATTCGCGTAATAGACCATTTACCTGTGTGTTGTGCAAGTAACTCTTGTCAGCTTTGTTTAAGGCTAATTGAGCCTGTCTTTACTTCGTCATACAAATGGTGACATAATTTTCTTCTTTTGTTATTTCTGTGCAGCAAATTCATACACTTATCAGGTCACTAAACTTTACTCAAATTGAGATCAAGACTATAAATTCTCTTCAATCTTGGAGTGGAAGTGTTCTTGTTGTTGTTTCTGGCATTGTTAAGTCCACGGAATTTACTGGGTGGAGGAAGTTTAATCAGACCTTTGTCCTTGCTCCTCAAGAAAAGGGTTACTTTGTGTTAAATGACATCTTACACTTTCTTGGTGACGATGTAACTCACCAGCATCCGGCTTCCATAGTATCGGAGAACAGAGCTGATTACCAGCATCCAATACCGATAATGTCGGAAAACAGGGTTGATCACCAACATCCTGGACAAATATCACAGGACAATGTAGTTGATTACCAGCATCAAGAACCCGTTTACTTTGAAAACGAAGTTGATTCCCAACTAAATAATTCTACTCCTCTTTCGGAGTCTCCAGGTTTGGTGGCTTCACTGGAGTATACAAGCTTATTACTTGTTAATTATGTTAAGTTTACAAAATCTCTGGTTGATTAACATTTTTTTTTTATGAAGATGTTGCTGAGTATGAGGTGGAGGCTACCGAACATTATGATTCCGTTCATGTAGAAGGAGATGTGCCTGTTGACGAGTACAGTCTCCATAATCAGCAACAGCAGGAGGAGCCCGTGATGGAATTTGCAAAAGAAACTCCTGTTGAAGAATCATCTGCGTTCCTCAATGTAGTGGATCGTGAACAAGAACCTCCGCCAGTTTTGGAGGAATCTACTGGAGAGTCTCGGAAATTTTCTTATGCGTCAATAGTATGTATCTCTACTATTACTACTAGTTCCCACCAGTGTTCTTCCATTTGCATCAAATAATTTTTTTCCCCAGAAAAAAATTAATTAAAATCTTGATGAAGAAATTTTATTTTTTGTGCTAAAAATTTGGACTAATTTATTGTTATCCTTTCCTTTTGGGACACTAAAACATTGTGAACTTGAAGTTGCGAGCTCCAAAGGGGAAAACTGCTCCACCAGTTATTGTTATGTATCCTAAAAAGACCGTGGCACCTGTTTCTGATCCAACAGCGCAGCCCACTACTCAGTCATCATTTGTGCCTGATACTAACGTGGAACCGGTGGAAGAAGGTTTCCCTCAAGAAGGTGAGCTGTTATTTCCTGCTTAGGTGTTAGTTACAGTTTTACTTCTCATATGAATTCGATGTGGCATAGGAACTTTGCACTTAATCTTTAATGTTTACTGTTAATTTCTTTTTCAGGAGAATCAAAATCTGTCTATGTGAAAAACTTGCCCACTACTATTTCTACTACTGAAATTCTGGACGAGTTCAGAACCTTTGGGACAGTAAAGCCTGATGGTGTGTTCATAAAGCGCAAGGTCAATATAGCCCGTCGTACTCTAATTTTGACCATGTTTACGTACGTGTATGTTACATAATCTAAAGTGAAAATATATTTACAGGAAAATGGTGTTTGCTTTGCCTTTGTTGAGTTTGAAGATGTTGAGAGTGCTCAAACTGCAATCCAGGTTTGAACTTTCATCACTCTTTAAGAGTTAACTGATTCTATATTCTCCATTTCTAATATTCCTGTTAATATTTAATGTGTTTGATGGCAATGTTAACGTTGCGGGCTCAACAGATTACTTAATAAATTTTCAACAGGAATAGATTACTTAATAAATTTGTCCAAGTTCAAGATATTTTGTTGAATGTGAATTTATTTAACCTATATGAATCTTTGTAAAAGAAAACAACTTCGGTATCATTGAGTTTCTTTCTGTAGGCATCTCCATTACAGTTGCTTGGAAGGAAAGTCTACATTGAGGAAAGGAAACACAGTAGCAGCAACATATCATCACGTGGAGGTATGTGCCTATTCAATTTCTCATCAATAATGTAAAAATCACAAAGCTGTCAATTTTTATTTCTACAAGATCTTTGCATTATACTTGTGCAATTTTTATTGTTGGATAAAAGCAATGTAGAACTGTCTCACTTGTTTACAGTTTAGTAAGGAAAGCAATTGCCCATTTGAGAATCTTGTCATCATATGTAATTTTGTTGATATCATCTATAGACCATGAATTTTGCTTCTACAATATAGATGTAATAACAGCTCCTCTAAATGGCCAACTGAATGTGCACTAGGAAGGTGTTCCACTCGAAATTGAAGTAGGTAATGAAAAAGGAAGAAATCCCATGATGAAGTTATTGCATCCTGAGTATTGGATGTGGTAGCAATAGCATACCTCTGAGTGGCCAATTATACTCTAGCAATTTATGTTTTTAGTTAAAGTGCAATTTGTTTAGCATGCAAGTTGGATACAAAGTTTATTTAATGAGAGTGTGGAATGTCGAATTTAGTAAGGGAGACTAAAGAAGTCCATTGCCAATATAGTTTTGTGTATATGGTGTTATTTAACAGGTATAGTTCTTTTTCTTCTTCTCTCTTTTAATTTTTTTTTTTTTTGTAGAGGTAAGTTTGGCCCCAAGTATTGGGATCTTTCATCTGGAAGTTTTGATGGTTAATAATTTTGATATACTACCTCCGTTCCAAACTATAAGAGCATTATTGACTTTCGAATGTTGGTTTTGAACATTTTTGAATTCACATGAATCCGTTTTAGTTTTAAAAAAATTGTTGCTTACAACTAATAATTTTTTTCAAATAGGTAAAGATTTTTACAATTGTATGGTCTATAATCAAATAAGTTAATAAAATTTTTTAAATGTTAAAAATCAACTTTTTAAAGTCAACAAAGTTCTTATATTTTGAAATGGAGGGAGTATGATATATAATAGTGGCAAGTGTGGAAGTGGTCAGCAGCCTATTCAGCTTTTTTGCTGCAGACATTACCTGTGAAGAACTCGCTGCTGCTTGGAGATTTTTAGTCTTGTGGATTATAATGCTTTATGTTTATGCCATTTAAAGTGACCTGTGATTTTCTGTCAAGCTTATGTTTCAATATTATTTTTTTTTTGGCTAAATATGTTCCAATTGGTCTTCACCAGGAAGGGGAAGAGGAAGAGGAAATTATCAAAATGATGGTGGGAGAGGGCGTTTTGGTGGGTGGTCTTCTTCTGGCAGGGTAAACTACCAGGATGGCAGAGGGAATGGTGTTCGTGGTGCGTATTAGCACGGAAGCCAACAACTCGATGAATGGCCATGCTGCTGCTGAATCAAGATCCTAGAATTTTGTTTTCCTTTATGGCTTGAGGCAGAGGAGTGATTTAGGTTAATTTTCTTTTCAAATCGGAACATTTTGGTTTCTAAGAAAGTAACTTTTGATTTTTGAGTGCTGTTTCACATGGAATATTGAGAGAAGATGTTATTTTGGTCCATTTTTCCCTGTTGTGCGGGTATGCTTATTTTCCTCTTGATTCTTACTTGGTTCTTATAATTCAAGAGAAACATGTCATAAAATGTTTTGACAGTTCTTTTGGACTTGTTAGGATTTATCTTCAGATTTGCTATGGTGTGTCTAATATAATCAATACTAATCGGAGTGGTAATAATTATTACTGTAACAATATTAATAATAATAATACATTTTAATGAACAATATTCATAAATGTTAAATGAAATTACTAGTATATATCTGCTGCCGGAAGCTTGCTGGTATCTTGAAATGTATTCCTAGACGAAATTTCTTAGGGAACATGCTTAAATTAGATAAAGAATGCAACAGTTACTAATAGGGTGTACAGCGCTAGCCATTGTATCATTTAAGTAGTGTTGCCAGTTGCAGAAGCCATGGCTCCCCTCTGGAGAAGCGGTGGCAGAACTCGGGGATCATTTAGGGTTTTATCTTCATCCTCGTCTTCTATTTCCCAGAGAAAACTTGCATATGCTGCATGAACATGGCTGAAGAAAAAAAAAACTAAAAATCAAATTAAGTTCCTCTGCATTTTATCAAGAAGATTCAATTTCACACAAAAAGGCATACGTGATCGTGTTTGTCTGTGTATGTGTATTAGAATACCTGTCTACGACGGGAGCCGCTTGAACTGCTCTTTCGAAGTACCCCATAGCTTTATCTTCATCATGATGAAGCTCCCAAACTAATTTAGCATAGTGTGCAAGTATTTCACCATCTTTAGGATCTACCAGAATTGCCCTCGAGTAGTATTCCTCTGCTCCTTCAAGATCCTGCTTCTTCTGCCAAAATTGAAACGTGGTAATGACACAAATTTAAGGAGACAGACCATAATTAAGGACATAAAAGTAAAATACTCACCTGATACAACAACTCGGCATAATTTCTCAAACACAAAGGATTTCCAGGATTCTCCTGAACCATCCTCTTATAGTGCTCCTCAAGATCCTTCTCATCACGATGTCCGCCTTCACAACCATAACCACCACCACCACCGTTGCCGCCATAAGTTCCATCGCCACTAAAATTAATCTCTAGCCCGGAAATTCCAAGCCCTCTTGCAAGATGCATCTGTGAGTTCTCATCTATCTCCTTTTGTAACCCCATGTTTGTGCATGCATACATGTTTTTCATACCTCCATTGAATGCGAAATTACATTTTTCTGCTTCTGCTTCTTCTAATTCTTCAGCTTCACTCTCTTCATCTTCATACTGATTTGTAGAACTGTGAAAGGAGAAAGACGGGATTGTCTCCAAGAAAGAACCGGTAGATCTTTTCGGAAATTCATCAACATTGCTTGATGAATTAACTAATCCTTCTAGGTTTCCTTCCGACTGAGCTCGTCGAAATCCTCCATTACTGGAAGAACCTCTAGTTGCAAGGGAGAGTTCTGAAACAGAGGGGGATCTAGGAGAAGAGTTGCATGAAAAAGTGAACTTTTGAGATGAAGATTGGTGGAAAGAGACTTTGTTGAGACTGTGAGGCATGGTGGTTTGTGGGTGTCTGTTGGTGGGGTGGTGGTGGACTACTTCCGGCGGTTGCTGATGGTGGTGGAGGTGGTGGTTGGGGCTGTCGGAGATGGATGAGATGAGGGATCCAAGAACTGGGGTCGAGGAGCTTCTCAGCAACATTTTCTTGGAGTTCTTGATTGAAAGAATATCAGAATCGAACAGTCTCTACTACAGGAAAGAAGTTAGATTCAAAAGGTAAGAATGGAAAGAATGTGAAAAGAAAATTAATAAATATTGATAATTAAATTGCATGGTGAGTAGTGAATGCACCAAAATATGGCTACTAGCTATTGTTTGGAAAAGAGCAGGAAAAATATCTAAGTTTGGTTTGGCGTTTTGTAGTTGATGATGTAAGGTTTGGTAGGAAAAATAAGTGCGTTCGTTGTATTTCTTAATTCTTTAGGCGGCTAGCTAACTATTGAAAAATGTTACTTTGAAATTACTGTTTTCGGATAGAGGGATTAATATTTCATGGCAATATATTTCTTCTATTTTATATTAATAGTCATTTTAATTTGATAAATATATATTAATATCAATAATAAATATTAATTTTTAATTTTATTTCTATCTCTTATTAAAAATTGTAGACAAAAAATAGAAATTAAGTTAGAAAATTAAAACTCTTTTGAAATATGATAATTATATTCTTCTAAAATTTTAAAAATATTAATTATTCTAAAACAATTTTTTTTGTTATAAATATTATTATTTTAAAATAGATGGAGTGCAATGATCTTGTTTGTCACAGTTAAATTAATCAACACTATCCATATTTATTAATTATGTATTTTTAATACAAGAATAATATAATTCAAATATTATGATAATTTGTTATCTAACATGTTTTTAATTAAATCATTTTCAATAATATCAAAGACATTATAAAATGATGGATAACAAGGAATAACTCTATGCTTCCAAAAAAAAAGTTTTAAAAATCTGTAATAACTCTCCAAATTTTAATTGAAACCATACACTAACTAAAAAATATGTAAAAATGAACTAAAAGCATACTTAAATAAAAGTTTAAACAATTTTGATCATTTTAAGTTAAATTTTTATCCAAATATATATTTGATTAACTCGCATTTTTTAGATCATGAAGTTAATTAATTATTTTATTTTTTTTCATTAATAGTATTGTTTCGATGATAACAAATTTTCAAAAGTTTTGATATTTTCGAACGAAAATTACGGATAAAACTTCTATAGAAACTACTATTAAATTTCATTTTCATAAACTTAAAAAAAAAAAAATTGAACATTTTAGTTGAAAAGTACAAAAACTTTAAAACATGAGAGTAAAAGAGATTTTTTTTTTTAACTATGACTTTAATAAATATATTGTAATTTTTAATTCAAATTATTAAATTGAGACTGACCCTGTCTGAAACAAATTATTAATATTTTTTAAAATAAAGTACAAATTTTTTATACATAAATTAATAAATATAAACACAAAATTTACGATCAAATTTTTATAATGTATTCAAATAGGATCAAAGAGTGAATAACAAGCACGTTTATGTTTGTGGTAACCAAAGCGTGTTTTGATTTCGCTTGGTCAACGTTTTAGACATTTCAAGCCGTACACGTGGCTCCGTTGTCTGGAATGTGGACTAATATCATAAATGAATGAATTCGGTCCACCTTTCTTCATTTGTTTCTGACCGGTCGCACAATTGGCCAAATCACGCACGCATGCATACAGCATACATCAATGGGTTGTATTTTTATTTTTTATTTTTTTATTTAATATTTTTTTATGGTCACAAACTCAGAATTTTAGCTTAGCTCGAGGGGTAGTTATTTCTGGTTTGGTAAAGTTTATTAAATTTAGTTTGTAATTTAGATTAGTTTTAAATTTTTGTTGAAATTATTTTAAGTTATAAATTAAATTTTTTGAATTTATATTTTATTTTATTAAAATAATATATATATATATATATATATATATATAAATTATTTTTTAAACGTTTAATAGATTATTGCTTTTAGTTTTACAATCATCAGTTACCTAATTATCATATTCATATGAAAGATTTTATAAAATTAATAATCTTACGAAAAAAATGGACGTGATTATATGCTCATATAAGTGTGTGAACATGAATAGTTTAAGATATGTACTTCTAGTAAATTGATAATAAAAAAAATACACTATTTAAGACACTTATACTTACACAATTACATGAGTATTTGCTTAACTTCTGCGTTCTCTAATCTTATTGGTAAAAATAACACTTATGTTAAAAAAAATGTTTATGTTATTTTTATGATTTGGGCTTCGTGTTATTCGCATGAAAAAAGACAATATAGTTGTCGGATACATCCGCGTTGTTCGTATGCATTATTGCATTATACTGGACTATTCCCTTAGCATTAATGCCGTGTCGTTTTATTCTTTTAAATTATAATGTCAACGTTAAAGTTAGGCAATATTTGTTTTCGTATTGTGCAACGCAAAATATTTGTGGACCCCACAATGAAAAATGTGTGGACCCCACTAATATTCGTCGGATGACTTTTGAGAAGTCCTAAAACTCAAATGGTCCACTATATTTTTACTCCGACAAATATTGCAACAGTAATATAAATAATTATGTGTGTGTGTGTGTGTGTATATATATATATATATATATATATATATATACACACACACACACTTGATGTTGATGTATTATAAATAATTTTCTACGATCAGTGTTAACAATTATCAAATATATTAATATTATTTTAAAGTATGGTATAGCTGGATATATGAAAATAATTGTGATATAACATATAAGAAATAATTGCAGGAGTTAGTGGACAAATTATTAAATTTACCGTATATGATACTTATGAAGTTCTTGAAGAATTATTAATAAAAAAGATATTATACTAGTATGGTATGAACTTTAACTAGTAAGTGACTAATTTTGGATAAGTATAATGATGGATGTTTTGAAGTAATATTTATTTGAGTAAGTGTGAAATTTTTGAACGGTGAAAATTGCTGCAAATAAAATAGTTATGTGATTTGATTCACGAGCGTTGGAGTATAAGAGACGCTTGAAAGATTTCCAGGTAATAATTGAAATTGTCGGATGAAGATTTTTGTCTTATTATTATTATTTTTCAAACAATATGAAATTAAGTTTTGGTATTTTATGATTATTTTACAAAAAATATGGGATAAGATTTTGGTCTTATTATTATTTTTCAAAAAGTATGAAATTAAGTTTTGGTATGTTATAATAATTTTTCAAAAAGCATGAGATGAAGTTTTGATCTTATTATTATTTTTCAAAAAGTATGAGATGAAATTTTGTTTTTATAAACAATTTTTCAAAAATATATTTTGAAATTATCGGATGAATTATTTTCTTGGGAAAGTTTCTTGTAGAATGTTGGCAAAATTTTAAATGGTTTTGGAAAAAATATTTTTCATACCTTGTTCCATTCCCTTCATAATATATTGAGTACTTCTTGATATTATAAAATTATCGAGAGTAATTATAGAGTGTTACCGAGCTATTTTGCAAGAGAATTCAAACGGTAATACAAGGAACTTTCAGATAATACTTATTTTATTTTTTACCGTTAACGAAATAATTCTAAACATATATTATACATTCACACAAAACTTACAAAGTACATTTACAAAACCATATTATGTAGGAAAAGTTTTAGTTGCAAAATTTATGTAAAACTTCAACTTTTACGCTTCTGTAAATATTTTTCAAGTTATTATAAAGTTTTAAATAATTTTATTTTAATATGATTCTTAAATCATACAAAATTATTTAATATTATAAATGAGTGTTTGACAAACTTATGAAATCATAGTCAAAATATATACGTAAATATATTTTCATCATTTATTATATTATAATATACAAAATAATTTATAAATCAACTACTCCTATGAAGACATTACTTTTGGAGTACGCGTTATGGTAAGAAATATCATTCTTTTGGCTTCCACTAGAATTAATATTTTTTGACCTTTACGTTATGCTATCATTTCCTATTGAATAGATTATTCTAACAGGAAACACCTTATTCAACTTTGAAACTCTTGACATTGAATTGTATTTGACATTGAACATATGTTGACAATTTAACTGTTGATATATTGTTACTAATATTTGAGTAACAATAATTCCTAAATTTATTGATTCTATCTTGTTAATATTTGGCTACTTTCGTTACAAAAGTTGAAAGTCGCATCTTAACTATTTGTGTGATTTTCAGATTCAGGATTGATTGTGGGTACCTTAGCCTGAGTGATAAGGGCGTACATATATTATATTAATGGTATGTCTGGAATAATTGCTAATTTATGATTGTCTTTGGTCAGGGCAAAAACGTGTGATATTGGTGACGTTTACCTGTGTGGTAAAGTCACGTATGCTGGCATATCTAGCAACGATATCATGATAACGGCTTAAAGAACGGAGAATCTAGACATTCATAACTGTTTTATTTTTGTATTTATTTTTTTCATGCAGTTATACTTGACAGTATTTCATATGTATATGTTCTCATTTACACTCAATTTGTTGACTTAAAAGATTAATGATAACTTTTTTTGTTTCAGTTATCCTTAGTCATGGTATTTCTTTGTAAGAACCCGATATTTTAAAATTTTATCTTTATAAATATAATATTTTGGGGTATCCGACAAAAACAATGTCAACGTTAAAGTTAGGCAATATTTATTCACGTACGGAGCGCCGCAAAGTAATTATGAACCCCACAACCGAAAACGTGTGGACCCCACTAATATTCGTCAGACGACTTTTGATGCCCTAAAACTTAAATTAT
>JAUMHB010072616.1:0-13034 GCA_032359685.1 Pittosporum tobira | reverse complement strand
ATAGTTGGCTCACTCATAGAAAAATTACCCGAGTCTTGGAAAGAGTATAAAAATGCAATGAAGCATAAGAAGAAAGAAATGACTCTTGAAGAATTAGTAATTCATATTCGAATTGAGGAGTAGAATAGGAATGCGGATAAGCGTGATAAAGCAAATGAATTAATCTCGTAGGCCAACGTAGTTGAAGAAATGAAGCACAACCCTCTCCATAACCACCATCACAAATCAAGGAAGTTTACTGGACCAAAAACAAATCCCAATCGATTTAAACTTAAAAATAATAAGCCTAAAGGAAAAAAA
This sequence comes from Pittosporum tobira, assembly GCA_032359685.1. Lineage (NCBI taxonomy): Eukaryota > Viridiplantae > Streptophyta > Magnoliopsida > Apiales > Pittosporaceae > Pittosporum > Pittosporum tobira. The sequence goes on along the minus strand of JAUMHB010072616.1, from coordinate 12,734 downwards.
ATTTCTTGTGGTGAGCCAGGTCACCATGCTGCTGAATGTCATTCAAGGAATAGAAACAACCAATGTAATACTCCAAAAGTAAATCTAGCTGAGGCAACCGACGAAGTTGTGGTTGTTGTATCTGAAGTAAACATGGCTACCAATGAGAAAACATGGATTGCAGATTTGGCGCCACAAAGCACATTTGTGGTAATCGTAGTTCATTGATATCCTACAATCCCATTAAACAATGAGAGGAACATGTATATATGGGTGATTCAAGGCCTACACCCGTACTAGAAAAAGGAAGAGTGAGCTTAAAGTTGACATCCCGAAAGACACTTTTTCTCACCGGTGTTTATCACGTGCCATAAATTTGTTATAATCTAATTTCCGTTTCCATACTGGGAAAAGTGGGGGTTAAAGTAATGTTCGTCTCCGATAAAGCTGTATTAATTAAAAATGGAGATTTTGTGGGAAGAGGGTATTTCAATTTTGGCTTGTTTCATTTAAATGTATCTGACGTTCTTTGTGATAATAATAGTCATTCTTCTATTTATTTGGTTGATTGTGATACTGTATGGCATGCGAGATTAGGACATATTAATTATAAATACATAAAAAGTATGAAAGATTGTGGAATCTTCAAAGATATTAGAATATCTAATTCTGAAAAATGCGAAATATGTTCAGAGGCAAAAACAACTAAGAAACTATGTAAACAAGTAGATTTTCGAGAATCAGAACCTCTTAGTTTAATACATTTGGATTTGGGAGACATGTCTCGAAATACATCTAGAGGAGGAAAGAACTATTATATAATTTTCATATATGATTACTCTAGATACACTAAAGTTTACTTACTTAGAAATAAGTATGAAGCGGAAGATAAGTTTCTAATTTATAAAGTTGAAATTGAAAATAAACATGATAGAAAAATTAAAAGACTAAGATTTGATAGAGGAGGAGAGTATGGTTCTACACCTCTTGGGAAATATTGCGAAGAACAAGGAATAGTACATGAAGTTACTTCACCCTACTCACCCCAATCTAATTGCATAGCTGAAAGGAAAAATAGAACTTTAAAAGAAATGTCTAATGTCATGCTAATAAGTTCGGGGGCTCCTTTAAACTTATGGGGTGAAGCTATTCTCTCTGCATGTTATCTTCTAAATATAATCATTATGAAGAAAATTAGAACAATACCTTATGAACTTTGGGAAAATCGTTTGTCTAATATTAATTACCTTTAAGTGTGGGGGTGTCTTGCTAATGTTATGTTGCCTGAACCTAAGAAAAAAAAATTGGTTCCAAAACTGCTGATTGTTTGTTTATTGGGCATGTCGAAAATAATGCTGCTTATAAATTTCTTGTTCTAAAAAGTGATGTATTAGACCATAATACAATCATTGAATCCAAAAATGTTGATTTATTTGAAAATGTGTTCCCCTTGAAATTTGCGATAGATAGACCAATAGTAGAGCATCCTAAGAGCTCTAACAAAAATTTAATTGAGGAGGTTGAACCATAATTAAGAAGAAGTAAACGTGCGAGAAAGGAAACTAATCTGGGAGATGACTTTTATACGTTTGTAATAAATAATAATGATCCTTTGACTTTTAGAGAAGCCGTAACATCTCGTGATGCTCCGTTTTGGAAAGAAACTATTAATAATGAAATTGAATCGATTATGATTAATCATACTTGGGAATTGACAGATCTACCTCTTGGTTAGAAGACTATTGGTTGCAAATGGATATTTAAAAAGAAATTAAAACCCGATGGATCAATAGATAAGTTCATAGCTAGACTTGTGGCAAAAGGTTATAAACAAAAGAAAGATCTAGACTACTTTGAGACTTATTCCCCAGTTGCAAGAATTTCTTCGATTAGAATCTTGATTGCTTTAGCCACAATCAAAAATTTATTAATTCACTAAATGGATGTTAAGATCGCATTTCTCAATGGAGACTTAGAAGAGGAGATTTATATGGATCAACTCGAAGGATTTGTATCCAAGGGCAACGAAAACAAAGTTTGTAAATTAATTAAGTCACTATATGGACTTAAACAAGCCCCTAAACAATGGAATGATAAATTTGATATTGTAATAACATCTAATGGATATGCAATAAATGATGGAGATAAATGCATATATACAAAATTTAATGATGAGAATTCTTGTGTTATTGTATGTCTTTATGTGGATGATTTGTTGATCTTTGGGACTAATATTGATGTCATTAATTAACCAAAAATATGTTGTCCTCAAACTTTTATATGAAAGATTTGGGTGAGGCGAATGTGATATTAGGAGTAAATTGAATAAAGTGATAAATGGTTATATGATTTCTCAATAGCATTATGTGGAGAAAATACTTAAAAAATTTGATCACTTTAATTATAAGCCCATGTCTACTCCCTACGATTCTAGTTTACACCTAAAGAAAAATCAAGGGTCAAGTGTATCTCAATCTAAATATGCACAAATCATAAGTAGCTTGATGTACCTTATGAATTGTACTATACCTGATATAGCACATGCTGTAAGTAGGCTTAGTAGATACATTCAAAATCCTAATAAGGATCATTGGATTGCTATATGTAGAATGCTTAAATATTTGCGTGGAACTATTGATTATGGTTTATATTATTGTGGTTATCCTGCAGTGCTTGAAGGCTATTGTGATGCTAACTGGATCTCTGATTCACATGAATCCAAATCTACAAGTGGCTACATATTTACCCTAAGAGGGGGGGCAATATCTCGGAAATCGTCCAAGAAAATTTGCATTTCAAAATCCATTATGGAATCCGAGTTTATAGCCTTAGAGAAGGCAGGTTCTGAAGCTGAATGGCTTAGAAATCTTTTGGAGGACATTCCATTATGGACAAGACCAGTTCCACCTGTATCTTTACATTATGATTGTCAGGTTGCTTTGCGAAGGGCTGGAAATAGAACATATAATGGTAAAAGTAAACATATACGCCTTAAACATAACATTGTGAGACAACTATTATCCAATGGAACTATATCCATTGATTTTGTGAGGTCAAAATTGAATATTGCGTATCCACTGACCAAGCCACTGAATAGAGTTCAAGTGAGCAATACATCGAGGGGGATGCAACTGCTGCCTAGTACATGAGTCAACAGTGATGGAAACCCAACCTATGTGATTGGAGATCCCATGAACTAGGTTCAATGGGTAAAAACGAGTTGTTGGGTGACTTGTAAAACACTATCCATTTTATTTTCTGTGAGTTCATCCCTATGGTGTAGGATAGTGAGTAACTACAGTGAAGAAGGTTGAAGTCTATTGACTTTTAATTGTTCCATAGCCTACTATTTAGGTGGTGTGCAGAAGTTGTAGTGCACACTTGATGGAAACATACCTATGTGAGTGTAGAGTGGGGCCACTCCTATGAGAACTAGGCAGGTATCTCTAGAGGACTCATGAAATCTAAGAATAGCGCAAGGCCGAAACGTTTCCAACCATATTGAACAAACTTCGTTGAGAGAATGTGATGTGAGTGATATAACCTTGTTCCACGTCAAGGGAGGAGGTTCAAGAAACGTAGTTTCACCGAATTCTTGTGGTTCACTTATATTTCCTCTATGCAAGGGTTCAAGTCCAAAAGACACCAATGCTTATGCATTACATTCTCGTATTCCTTGCTCGAATTCGTTTCAAATGTCTATTTCATTTATCTTTAAAATATGTGGGATTGTTGTAATTTATTTATTAAATAAAAAATATAATTTATTATTTATTAATGAATTACTATATTTTAAAAATAAATTTCAAAATATTATTACGGTGAAGTTGCGACCTTACATTTCAAAGGAAACCAAATAAACTTGAGTTGCACCTGTTCGGAAAGTAAACAATGGTTTAACAAAATTTACTATAAATAATGGCAGTGCTTTCCTTTTATAAGTACATACATGTAATACCAAAACTCTCTTCATTCTCTTTTATTCCAGCAATCTACTAATTTTCTTATTCCTTTCTATTAAGAAATATATATACTATATAAACCTTCTACAAGTCTTTCAATTCCAGTTATAGAAAATATATATAGATATATTTTCAAGATCTATGAAAATTTAAATATTATATTGATATAAATTTAATTCATTCCGAATTCAAGAAAGGATAATTCAAAGTTGTTTGCGAGTCTCTCACTACTTTCAGTGCTGATTAGTGAGAAAAAAGAGTTATTGAATCTTGGAGGGGAGTTCTGTCATCAACATATTATCTTCGAGGGACAGAAATATTATCTTAAGGACAAGGCTTCGTATACGCCTCAACTCAATTTCACTGTTACAATTTTGCCACCGAATTATTGAAAAATCGATAAGTCCTCATATTTTCTTTGTTTTATTAAAATAGAATATATTTGTCCTATTTATATTATTTGTTTATTTGCTATATTTATTTAAAATATTCCAACAACTTTGTGCGTTCCGGATTTTGGCCGAGTAACGGAGAGTTTCCTATTGGCTTCAAGGTTCTCTCTCATACTCTCACTAACTCAGTATACATACCTATACGCACATCTGTTAATACTCGGCTCCTCGCTCTCAAAATATAAGAAGAAAAAAAATTTAATTTAAAAGTCAATTTTTATGCTATAAATTAATACATTAACACATGCCCACAATATTTTCAATATACTCTTTCTGTTCTAAAAAGAATGTATCAAGATATTCTTTTCATTATCCCCAAAAGAATAATTTTTAATTTGTAATTATTTATTTTATTCTCACTTTATGTCACATCAAAACTCTATATTTCTCTCTTTATCATTATAAAATATACTTGCAATGAAAATTTTGTCAAAAAAAAAAATATGCTCTTTCCTAAAAAATTAATTTTTTTAATTTATGTATTTTTTATATTTTACTCATTCTTTTTTGAATGGATGAATTGTTAAATACTCCCTCCGTTCACAAAAGGATGACTAAAATGGATAAAATACGTAAATTAAGGAAACTAACTTTTTAAGAAAGAGTATATTTTTTTGACAAAACTATCCTTACAAATGTATTTTATAATGATAAAGAGAGAAAAGAAGAGTTTTGATGTGACATAAAGTGAGGGTAAGAAAATAATTACAAATTAAAAATGGTAGATTAAGTCATTCTTTTTTGGACAAGAAAAATGATACATGAACTCATTCTTTTGTGGACGGAGGGAGTATGAAAGAACAATGCTATATACGTTAATAGATGCATATGTGCATAAAATGATTTAATTATTGATATATTAAAATAAAATTAATAAATATTTGGTCATATATTGCAGATCGAGACGATGGCCAAGTATATAAATGAAGAAAAATTGAAAGAAGGCTCCTGACTCCCGAAGAATCAAGAGATGAAATGCATCTGTTCTAGGGCTTATAGATAGTTCTGGAATTAGAAGGCGAAGAAACAAAAGGATCCATTCAGACTGTAAGAAATGGAAATTCCAAGAAAAATGTGTGACCTTTATGTATATATTTAAACTACAAATTAAATTGGACCGTGCTCGGCGGGATGATCATGTGTTCCCTTGTTGAACATTTGGTCGTATGTTCAAATTACGACGAAAATAATATTCAACTAGAATATCATTTAAACATGGTATTACTGAAATAACATCCGAGTATAATATGATTTAAACTGAGTAAAATTTCTAAATTAAAATATTAAATTTTTTACTAGAAGTTAAATTTCTAAATTTAACCAATCCCATTAGGTACAAATAGGTATGAATATTGTAATCCAACTATATAATCATAATATATAACTCTTCTTTTATTGCATGAAGATTTTTAATGTGGAGTATTACTATATCCTCTGGCTACAAAGTACATATTCGAATTGGCGACTTTTAGAATTTTTTAGGCTTTTCAGTTCAAAATGCGCCACAATGACATTTTCAGTAACTAAAGACTGCAACTTAAAAGCATGTTGTCAATTATATTTATATAAATAGAGAAAATTCTCTCCCGAAATTGAAATATTTCTTTTTACGGACAATTGCAATAATTAAACTAAATAAATATATATATATACACACACACACACACACACTCTTTTTTCAATCATATGGTTTAAACCTTCGAACGATAAACATTATATATCAAAAAACAAAAATATTTATTTTTTTAAAAATTATTTTGTACCATTTCAGTTGCAACAACTATCATTTTACTTGAACAAGAATAACACTTTCAGTTGTACAACCATAGATCACCGAACATAATTCTAAAATTTTTAGCTACAGTTGTACAACCTCTAACAGCTACTTTAATAAAATACAACTATAATTATACCATCTATAACGGTTGTGTCAACGAACAAATCCAAAATCAAATTAAATTATTCATATCAACTCGTCTTTAATTTTAAAATTAATAATATGACCCATATTAAAAAATTTAATTTTAAGTGGATAATTATTAACTATCTATGTTTAAGTAACATCCTAATCGAATCGAATAGTGGCTTTTGGATGATACATCACTATTGTTTAATATAAAGGGGGTGCTTTACGGATGCTCCAAAATTAGAACATAAATACTCAATATGTTCAAAAAATACTCCTATCATACAATAGAATTTTGTTATAAAGTTAAATATTAAAATAATATTTATTTATTTTATTAGAAAATACTTCATATGTTTCAAATTAACTAATCAATTTGACTAATTTTAGTCAAATTGACTATTTTTTGAATTATTTTTTTATATTATTTTTTCAAAATTATAAATAACATAAATACAACAATATTAAAAACTATGCACGAACAAGAAAATAAATAAAATAAAACTACGCACTCAAGTTGCATGTGAGTGGCACGTGAATTGCTATTGAGTTGCATACGTATTGCAAATAAACTGAACGTATGCTTAAATAATGATAATTTGCATGTCTAAAATAATAATCAATCCGGCCTACTAAATGTTATAAATACAAGATCTTAAATCCCAAAAACGTTAATTTTAGCTACCATGAAAGGTTAAAGTAAGACTAATTCAAATCCATTAGACCAATTTAACCAAAATATCAATTTCATATAGTATCATTCTTCAAACAATAGTCCCGTTTGAATTTATTATTTTATTTTTCTCCAGCCATATATATATATATATATATATATATATATAATAAGAAGAAGCTATCAATATAAAATTAGGGTTTGTTGTTTTAGGTTTTTGATGTGCAATGTGATAGCCAAGTATTTATTATTTGATGTTATTGATTGGGTAGTAACTAATATAATTAACATTTTTATTATAATTAGCCCAAAGGCTCAGGAAATGCACCTGCCGTTAGGGTTTTTTTAAGTATTCCTCAGTAAAAGTTATATTATTTCAATTTTTTTTTTTTTTGAGTTGTTTAAATTTATTTGTTCTACTTCTTTCTTGAACTACCTTTGATTTTATTTTTTCAATAATACCCATAGTTAACCTCTAACTATTTATGTTGAAAAGAACAATTTTTTTTCATAAAAGCAGAAGTCAAATTGATATAGGCGCATACAAATTCTTTTCAAAATAAAATATTATAATTCATTAAAATCTAATATCTACTTGAATGAAATTAAATAAGTAATAAATTTATAAATTAATGCACTAGCAACAACAATTATATAATAATAATTTAATATAAAACTTGCCATAAATATTTTTAAAAAATAATTAAATAAAATCATATTGATAAACTATGGTAATAAAAGATAGAAAAATATATATCAAATAAATGATAAAATCTTAGTTAAATCATATGGTGTATATTTTAGTAAAATTAATGTATTTAAATTGTAATAAGGTTATCATACAATATGTGATTCTAATAAGGTTATCTTAGTATATTTTAGTAAAAATAAAATAAATAATTATTTTTAAAATTTTACGAAATTAAAAATGTTATAATAATTCTGGAATCATTTTGGCACGGCAGCGTTAAGTGTTGCAATGAATTGAGGGAGGGAGTGTAAAATTGAACTGGCAACTGTTTGGCTTTTCAGTTACACCATCCAGTAGCGCAGTCACTTGATAATGGCGTCCCAAACACGAGCACCCAAAGCCCTCCCGAAGGTCTTACTCCTTAACCCACCCGAATTCTTCAAAGTCCACGAAAAACACTTCACCCAGAAATTCGAACTCCTCCGGGCATGGGAATCACCACTCCCCACCGACCAATTCCTCTCCACCCACGCTTCCTCCGTCAGAGCCGTGCTCTGCAACAACGTGACTCCGATCAACGCCGATCTCCTCCGCCTCCTCCCGTCTCTCCGCCTAATCGTCACCACCAGCGCGGGCCTCGACAACATGGACCTCCCCGAGTGCCGTCGCCGCGGAATTTCCGTCGCCAATGTCCCCAGTATATTGTCCGAGGACGTTGCGGATACTGCGGTGGCGCTGCTGATTGATGTGCTTAGGAGACTAACTGCTGCTGATCGGTTTGTTCGCGGTGGACTTTGGCCAAGGAAAGGAGAGTTTCCTCTCGGCTACAAGGTCAATTATCGCTTCAGTCTTCATCTACAATGTATATCTATTATTCGTTAATTGAGACGTATGGAGCATTAGTAACTTATAATTACTGTTCCAAAAATTTTCGAATCATTAAATTAATTCATCCTAGAAGGTCTTCTATCAGATGAATTGAGCTATTAAAACAGATTAATCTCTGACTAGAACTGTTTAACCGCTAAGTCATCCTTTTATCGCCTAAGTCCGCCTACAGATTTTTAGAACATTACTTATAATGTGAGGGATATGTGTGTCAATGTTACTCAATTTTGTTAACATAGGAATTTTAGCTAAAGTCATCTCTCTCTATTTATTCCTGTTTCCTCCGTCGTCTCACAATTTTTACAAGATATTTTGGTAGCCGTGTGACATAGGCTTTAAAATATACCATATGAAAAATATATCATAATATTTTATTTTTATAATTTTTGAATTATATTTTCAATATAGCATATCAATATACTAATTTTTGTTTACATAAAGTTAAAATATTTTAATATATTTTCTATATATCTTAAAATTCGTAAATAAAAATGTGTTGTAAAAATTATATAACAGAATAATACATATCACAAACAATGTGAATATTGAAAGGTAAGCAGCTGCCCGGTTTGCCACAGCTTATAAAAAGCTGTTTTCTCAGCTTTTCTATTTGTATATATTAAAGACTTGTACCTCATTTATAATTTTTTCTGATTTTAAAAAGTTGTTCCAAATAGCCTGAACAACTTATTTCTAGCTGAATAAGTAATAATCAGCTGAAATAAGTGTTTCCAAAGTGCAGCTTGATCTTGTTAGGGATATCAGCTTCATTAGTTTCAATTTAGATAAAGAAACTATTTTCCGATGTAAAATCTTCTGATTTCATTCCATCTGTCTAAGTTTCAATTATCATTGATTGGCAGATCCCCTTGTTGGGAGCTTGATTATCTTTTCTATCGACTTTTTGAGGAAATTGTCCTCTTCCTGTACTCTGTTTCTCTATCTAATAAAATTTATATTTTTTCTCTTATACTAGAAAGTAATTTTGTTGGGAAAGACATATAGTACTAGCAGGAGACACGTTTAAAATCTGGGTTCTGGAAAGGTGAAACAAACTTATTTTGCTTCAATATTTTGAGACATTGGGCTTTGAATTGCAAATTTTGTTAAATATTATTGTGGTTAATGTGTAGTAATAAGAACATTGCCATGTATTGTTTTATGAGCTACAACAGTTTTTAAATTAATCTAGGATGAAATTGTTGATTTCAGTTGGGAGGCAAGCGAGTTGGAATTGTTGGACTTGGAAGTATAGGCCTCGAAGTTGCAAAAAGGCTTGAAGCCTTTGACTGCATCATCTCATATAACTCGAGGAAAAAGAAGTCATCCGTTTCATTTCCTTTTTATGCTGATGTCTGTGAACTTGCATCTAGCTGTGATGTCCTCATTATTTGTTGTGCATTAACGAACGAAACACATCACATGATTAATAAGAAGGTCTTGTCAGCTTTGGGAGAAAATGGAGTTATTGTGAATATTGCACGCGGGGGTATTATCGATGAGAAAGAACTGGTTAGGTGTTTGGTGCAAGGAGAGATTGCTGGCGCTGGTTTGGATGTGTTTGAAAATGAGCCTGATGTTCCTAATGAGCTCCTTGATTTGGAGAATGTTGTTCTGTCCCCACATCGAGCAGTCTTTACCGAAGAATCTTTCTGGGATACATATGAACTTGTGTCAGGAAACTTGGAAGCTTTCTTCTCAGATAAACCCTTACTGTCTCCAGTTATGGATGAATGCAGTTCTTTAGCAGGTTAGTTTTACTAAAGATATTTTCTTGGTGAATTCTCATAACTCCAGTTTGTTCTGAGACATATTAAGTCGGGAATTGTTGTTGTCAAGTCTAAGTCTCTTCTAAATTCTAGCTCATACTTTTCCCTTTTCCTTAATTGCAAAAGTGAATAATATGAAACAAATATATTTATTGTGACCTGATCAAATTTGTTGTTTATTTTCGTTCATTCCCTCAAATGTGGAAACTGATCCTTGTAAAACTTTTGAGTGCCGAAAATTGAAATATGTTATCTATTTATGAGTCAAAACAAACCTTCAACACATTAATTGTTTGATCAAAATAATCAGGTTAACGATCATGTGCTATATTGCTTTCTTCATGGAAAGTATTGCCAAAATACGATCAGCGCAACAGTCTATAGTTCTAGTACCATCCTTTTGCTACATTTTTTTGATAGGTATAGTTTTTAGTAGAATTTAGGGGCAGGATTTGCAGTAAGATAGCTCTAGGAGAGCAAATGTTCTATTGAACGACTAGTAGCATTTATATATCAAGAATTAGTGGTCAGTCACCTGTAATGCATTTAGATTACTACTGATAATATTTTTCTCTACAGGACTCGGTCCTTGAACGAGGGGTAGAAGCTCATTTTGATGACTATTTCAATTGCAGAATCACATGGCCAACTTGTATAACCTATAGTCTAGCTAAGCTTGTTATGTTTAAAGCTTTGTAAGTCATTTTATGATCATCCACTTGGATCACTTGGACCTTTACTAAACTATTTAAATTGTACATGTACCCACATTTACATCGCTGGTCAAGTATCTTTAATGATTCAAGTCTATTTGGAGATTTAATTTAATGTTGGAATTCTTAATGTAGATTCTGAGCTTTTTTAATCTGAAGAACTAGAAGAAAGAAGAGAAGCGCACTAGATAATGGGGCGATGGGCAGTGGGTGTTTGCGTGGTTGGCAATTATTGGCAGAAGCCTGAGGATTTGCAGCTTATACAAATAAGCTAAGTCAAAAAATTAGACAAAATGAATACATTATTTGCAGATTATCATGGGATCAAACCAGAACCCCCACATTGAATAAGGCAAAATGCTGTAAATTTGATTCAGTGGGCTAGAGCCACATCATTGGATCAAAGCCAGATTTCTAGAAGCTAGCCTTTACATGTGAATAAAGCAAAATGCTAGAACTATGATTCACTGGGCTAGAGCCACGTCATTGGATTGAGCCCATCAGACCTGTAAGGTACAATGAGCTTGGATTTATCACTGTATAAAGGGTCACACTCAGCAGAGTATAATACTAAACGTCCATTGTTGTTGGTTGCCTCGTCGTTATTAAGGTGCGAGGCGCCTGATGCACAAATGTACCTTGGAGTCTAATTGCGTGGAACGGGCGCAAGGTGTCTGTTTTTTTTTTTTAAATGAGACGCAAAATATATAAATGCAAGTAATTTTATAATTTAATGACATTCAACAATTTGTTTGACATTTTAGGTATCAAACGTAGAAGGCAACAATTGATTTTACCTATATAGCTTAATTATGCAAATCTGAAACGAATTTGAATGAAATCATAAATTAAAACCATATAAAGCCATATACTTAACCATAACTTAAGAAATATGTTTACTTATGACAGATCACCTAAAATAAGATAAATAAATTTCAAATTCAGTTATAAATCTGTTAACCCCTCTATTTGTTCCCTTTCAAAGGCAATTATTGCCCATACATACCTCATCTGCTATTTTAGCCTTGGGCTTAAGCCCAGAAAGCCTGCGCCTTTATTACCTTCGCTGCACTTGGATGCAGCAAGGCGCAGCCTCAATGGAGCAAAGCACAAAGTCCGTGCCTTGGCGAATCGAGGCACAAGGTGTGCGCCTAGGCACACTTTTAATAACTATATGGGTTGCCTTAAGACCCAAACACTTAGGCATCAAAGCGTGACTCTGGTGGCACTTCCCACCTAGCACTTCTACCTAGTTTGTGATTCCAGGTTCACTACCTGAATCCAGATTAGGTGATTGGAGTTGTGCCGAAGATTGTCATCAACATTTACATGATGCCATTTACTAGTGAAGGTATTCAACTAGGCCAACTAATCTCCGTACTTTCCATATGACAATAACATCCTGGATCATGGGGTAACATTCAAGTATCAATTGGCCGCATCACATTCAATTTACCTCTTGAGGAATTTCTTATAGTTACAGCTTGTGGCTCTTCGATTTGATCACATGCTTATGTTAGCCATTGATCAAGTACAAATCAATGAATCATAGATAGATTTAGAATATCTCAATGAAAGTAAGAAATCTCTTATGTACCTTGTTTTGAATCCATAGCAGCGGAATTGGCAGCAGAACTACGTTCTACTCTCTTGATCCCTCTTTATGCTGGCTTGATGAGAAGATCCGTAGGCCTTTTCTTT
>JAUMHB010072605.1:0-13035 GCA_032359685.1 Pittosporum tobira | reverse complement strand
ATTACTTTCTTATCCTCACTTTACGTCACATCAAAACTCTATTTTTCTCTCTCTATCATTATAAAATACACTTGCAAAGATAATTTTATCAAAAAAATATACTCTCTCCTAAAAAGTTAATTTCCTTAATTTACGTACTTTTCACATTTTACTCATCATTTTCTGGATGGAGGGAGTATATATCAAATAGAATTTGAAAATGTTATATATTGACCTTTTAAGGTCAATAATACTCTCATATTTTAGAATGCAGTAATATTTCCTAATAAATAGAAATATAAATATTTTGAAGTTCCAAAGTTCTGTGAAAGCATGCACATATTTTCTTCCTTTATGACTATCCTTATTTCTTTCTTCTGTCTCCCTTACCACCGATTAAATGCTTTCGAAATTAAGGGGAATTGGATAACAGAAGCTTGATAATATAATAGTTGATACCGTCTTTTAATTTAATTTAATATTTCATTTCATTTCTTGCTATGTTCCAAAGTGCCATTGTGAGGACTTATCAAACTATCACATAAATACCAAGGAACCAAATATCTCTTTGCTTAAATCTTTTGCAACCAACTATCAAATGGTATCTCTTGTATATTTCCCAACTATATCTTGAAGTTCCAAAGTCCGTGAAAAAATGCAGATAGTTTCTTCCTTTTTAATTTTTTCTTCTTTCAACAATGAGGAAGGTGGGGGAATGGATAATGGAAGTGTCATAATGTGACAAGTTGATAGTGTCTTTTCACACATTTTGACAGTTGTGTCACGGATTTCAAGATGAATAGAAAGCATATTAAAATATTATATATTTATAATTATTATAACTAGAAATTAAATATTATAGCTAAAAATATAACATGTAAAATATATTAGAAAAATAGAAATAAAAATAAAATATTTTTATATAGTTTCCATGCATCTTAAAATCCGCATCATACAATCGTGAAAATATGTTGCTTGTATTGTGGGACGGAGAGAGTATTACTTATGTATTATTTATTTATGTATTTTCTTTGTTCCAAAGTATGGCAGTGTAAGAGGATTTATCAAACCATCGTATGAACTTTCATACAGCAAGACTAACCTGTAGACGTCGTATTGAACAGTCCTGCCTGAATGACCTTTGCATCAATCCCCATTTTTTGCTTTGCGCGCTCCAAAATTACTTCTTCAATTGATCCAACACTGACCAACACAAAAACCCTAACTTCTTTCTTCTGCCCAATACGATGGGCCCGATCCTCTGCCTGTTGGTCCATTTGGGGATTCCAGTCACTGTCAAAAATAATCACAGTATCTGCCGTCTGTAAGTTCAGGCCAAGACCTCCGGCACGAGTACTCAACAGAAACATGAAATAAGGAGAGTCAGGTTCATTGAATTGTTTTAGCAAAGTCCCCCTTTCCTCGGTTTTCGTTGAGCCATCAAGCCTGAGAAACTTAAAACCGTGAAGTTCGAGATAAACTCCAAGAATGTCCATGAGCCGGGTCATTTGCGAGAAAAGTAATACCCTGTGCCCTGCTTTGTGCAGTTTGGGGAGTAAACGGTCAAGTAGCTCAAATTTTCCGGAGGCTCGGACAATCTCCTCCTTGCGCCAGATATTATAATCACCAACAAAAAGGTACGGGTGGTTACAACATTTCCTCAGCTGCATTGACAAGTTCTGTAGACTCTTGGACTTCCCAGTTCCTGCAAATTTGTCTCATTAGTAAAGTGGAGGCATAACTTCTCTTGTAGAGAAAATACATCATTAAACTAATGAAAACAGAAGGTAATAGGAGAATGATCACCAAATGTGATAAATTCTCCTTTTGAGTATAAATACTGAAGTAGAGGACTAATATTCTGGTAACAGCAGGAACATAGAGATGTGTTTCCATTCTCATCCAAAGCAGCCAATTTATGAAAAAATAAATCTTACAAAAAAGTTGTGAGAAAATGAATAAACTTTTCACAAATGCATATAATAACCCATTGTTGTGTGCTTTACTATTACAATGTTAGAAAAGCTAGAGACTAATGTTAAGAATTTTTAGAAGACTCTTTGGTTCTCCAGAGTCCAGAGAGTATAAATCCAGATATTGCACTTATAAATTGGTAATTTTTGCTTTAATTACTATTTATTATACGTAGTTTTGCTTTAATTAACCAGAACAGCCTTTGTTAGTAATAAAATTGCAGGGTTTGAAATTTAAAATAATTTAGAATCATTAGATGCTACTGACAGTATGAAGATCAGAATAATCGAAGAAATTAGCTCCTTGATATGTAAAACAAGGGTCGCCGTATTATCCTAAGGAAATTACATCCAAATAAGCTAGAAGTCCACCCTTACAAAGTACAACATAAAAAGCCCCTTAAACAAGGGCAGCACTCATCTCTACACAAATCAGTAGCCGAAAGACCTTAAAGACTATATCAGAAGCCCAAAGAGAAGCTAGAAAAGCAACCCTATCCTTCAGCAAATGAAAATTTAAACAGTGCCCTCTGAAAATTCAATCATTACACTCGGTCCACATTCCCACAAACTTTAGAAGACAGCACATATCTATAAAATTCTTGCATCTCTCCTACTACCAAACCCTCGAAAGCAAGTCATCAACACCATATTTCCTCCTGATATGTAATCTACATAATTTATTATATATGTATGTGTGTCGATGTGGGTTTTACCATGGAATCCATATTTACAATCCAACCTTGGCTTCATCAATTAAATTTATATCCTTGGCAATGCAATATTTGGACTCCCATACTATATCCATAATATAAAAGCTTACCTATTTAAGACCGATATTATTATCTGTTACTTTTCCATGTACTTTCACCAATCTTATACATATTATATGAAAATCTTTTTCATATCTCTATATCTTATCATTATTGTCCTTAATAAGTAGCGGTATTTGTTCTTCACCTCCCAATATTAAACCCCCGGGTGCATGCAATATCCCACCAACCACACACACTAGATAATCCCAAGTAAACTATGTGTAAGTGCCCCAAGAAATTTATTACCGCTGCAGAGTTTTGAACAAAGGCCTACGCCAATTTATTCAAGAACTTATCTTGGAGCTCACAATTGCTAAGCCAACCCCTTAGGGTTGTTTCACCTCCCAAACTTAAATCCAAACTAATTATCTAATACATCTCTTTGCATTTAAGTCTTTGCCTAAGAAACAAAAAGAGATTAAATTCTACTATACTGACAAGTTAGCATGTGGCATGCTTCATATCCATGACATAGCTCGTGCTAAGACCGAAAAAGGTGGAGATTACATATGTAAACACGAATAAGAATGTATGCATAAAAGAAAACATTTAATACTAAAATAAAGAAATTATTTGATGAACATGATTACTACTATCTATATATCTGAATCATAGATTTTATAAAGTTTAACGATGGATAAGGATAAGTAGTGTGTTGCTGACTGAAGAAAGCAGGAAAGAGGAAAAAGAAAAAGAAAAAGAAAAAAATAAGAGAGAATCTCAAAACTGAAACAACACGATTATGCATGTTTAGGACTCAACAATGCATTATTTCAAGTTAACCAAAAAGCCTAGATATGACCTTGTGATCCAACAGAACTTAAATGTTAAAGGAATTCTTTAAAAGGAAAAGGTGAAATAGGTGACAAAATGTTGTGTTTGCTGAAGTGTTCAATCGTTATTCATTCAATCAGGACATCAATTAACACAAGCAGAAAATAGATTACAATTTACAAAGGAGAATTTAACTTCAAATAAGTTCAAGAGTTTAGCATAGCAATATCCTATAGAAGTGATCTTGCAAGTTAAACTGAACAAGTCTATGATTTTCTAAATTATAATAAATTTCAAAGTCAAGAGCAGCAGCTTGTTCCTTTGTGTTTAGTCTAAATAACAACGTAGGAAGGGATGCAAAACACACAAACAGATAGACTTAGGGTCAGAAACTACATACCAGTACCCAGTCCAACTCTCCCCACATCAGTGACTTGGTGGTAATACACTTTCTGCCATGCTGACATATCACATTTCAATATGACTTGAGACTTCTGAGGGAGGTATTTTTCCACCTCATCTTTCTTCCTTCTCAATATGAATGGCCTTATAACCTGGGAATCAAATAGATGCATATTAAGTAAGAAATGGAGAAGAATAAAAAATATAACAAACTAGGAACCAACACCTACATGGTGCAAACGCCGAATGATCAATAACTCTTCTTCATCTGTCAAAGAAACGTCACATCGATCTGCAAAGGGTGCATTGAACCACTCCTCAAAATTCTCAACAGAGTTAAAAATGTTGGGGAGGAGAAAATTAAGCAAGGACCATAACTCCTGTAAACTATTCTGTATTGGAGTTCCAGTCAGCAGAAGTCTTCGGCGTATTCTGTATCTGCATATAACATAATATTAAATCCAATTGAAAAACACTTCCTCTACATTTTTGTTTCATAAAGAAAACTTGAACGCATAAAATATAGCTTGAAGGAAGGAGATTAATCTGAACAAACTCCGTAAAAAAGAGTCGTAGATAATGGAAGGCCCTATTTTAGTATCATATGTATGCCCTGAATGTGAGATTGATTTGATACATGAATAGAATCCAGTTTTAAGAGATAAATATAAGAACTTATGTCGTGCAGCAGCGTACCCGGAGTCAAAAGTCCTTGCAAGAACAGAATCATGATTCTTTAACCGATGTCCTTCATCAACAATCATGTAGTTCCAATGAATTTTTTTCAAGAATGCCTTATCTCTCATAATAAGATCATAGTGAGTGATCAGTACATTAAATTTTCCCTCTCCTGAATATCCTTCCCTTATCGCCTTTCTCTCATCTATACGCCCGTCATAAAGAATAGCAATAATACTGAAACAAGAAGATATAGGATAAGTACCTTTCAAATTTAAAAGTGAAAAGTAAGGTGATGGCTGCACAACATCTGGCATACAATGATGCAAAGTGCAATCACAAGAACAGGAAATATGCAAACAAGAGTACAGGAAGTACACACAAAAGTTTACTTCTGTGTAGGTATGACAAATGGATGGTTAAGGATGGATTTGGATGAGCATAAATGGATTTGGATCTATTTGGATTGGATTAAAATGGATTGAATTTTACATAGTTGATAAATGAATGGATTTATATGGAAAAGGATGGATATGGATAACTTATATCAACCTTAAATTTCATACATCATTTTTTTGTACGTTTATCGAAAATATATTAATATATCCCTTATTGGAAAGCTCTCGACGTCACGGATTTAATGGTGTAAAAATTTTATAATTCCGATTACATTTGAGTCTTGAAAATATAGGAAGAAGAAGAAAAGGAAAAGAAAAATAAAATATCCTATAGAAAAATGTCATGTGGCAACAACTTGTTGCATGATGAAATACTTATTTTGCTAAGTCAATATTCTCTTGAATTGATGATTATACAAGTTACTTATAGATTACATGTGCACAACAACTATACATATAAATTACACATGTTCAGCTATGCATATAGTTACACTTATAGTTAGCATATGTTAATTGGTTCAACCACTAACCATCCAATTAAATCCATTTAATTTGTAAAACCATTTAACTCAATCCATTTATGAACTTCTCTAAATAATTTCAATCCATATCCATTTAACATTGGATGGTTTTGGACATCCATTGGATTGTCATCCATTTTGCCAGGTCTACTTCTGTGCATACCTGGGAGCCCATGTAGCGAACTCATTCATCCAATTTGGTAGCACAGCCTTTGGGGCCACAATCAAGTGGGGTCCAGTCACATTCTTGTTCTCCATGAGATATGCGATCAAGGAAATAGTTTGAATGGTCTTCCCCAACCCCATCTCATCTGCTAATATTCCGTTGAGATTGTTATTAAATAAAGACAGCATCCATTGAAGCCCTTCCAACTGGTATGCTCTTAGCTCTCCGCCCTGAAGCATGGATGGCTGCTCTGTTACCTGTAGAGTTCAAATTTCGAAACATGGTAAGATCCCCTTCACTTTCTAACAAAAAAAGAAAACCTTGACAATTCAAACTACAAAATAATATAGTATGGTAGTAACAGGCTGCACAAGTTATGCAGAATCTCTTCAAAATGACATCCATCAGATGCAGGTTCAATTTTTTATTTTATTTTTTAACAAGTAAAGCAGAGGTAAAACTAATGAAAGTTCAATCAAAGTGCAAACACCATGTTTTTGTAAGCTGAGATGCAGCTCCTATGATTGGATTTCAAGAAGGGAATGTAGTCAGGTGACTGCATGGTTCTTCATGCCAGAAAAGCCAACAACATTTGGATCAGCCACCAAATCTTTACCAACTTTGCCTTGTCAGGGATGATAAGCAATCAGATAGAAAAAAATTAAACCAACAAAAAAGCGGCTGCTATCGACATTTATAAGATATTCCGACCATCGCATGAATGTCTTGCAATCTAAATGTCAAACTTCGGAAGTATTCATTTTGAAGATTGCATGTAAACTCCGAATGAATTTTCATTTGATATTTGTATGAAATTTCAATTAGAAGAATCAAAAGCATTAGATATGGAAAAATATCTCAAGACAGGTAGATAAAACTTAATTTACCTTCTCCTGAATTGAATGGATAACTGAATTATACTGCCGCTGACCTTCAAGTAAATCACCAGTCTTAACACCTTCATTAGGTTCCGTGTCAATTATCTCCACATCTTCCACTGGAACTGAATCCCCAAGGATTTCATTCTTAGAAGGAGACAGATCAGGTGTTTCAGCTTCTGATCCATTTAAGGGTTCAATACCGTCATGCTCAGCATCTTTTTGACGTTGAACAGCAGCACCCAAACGAACAAGTAGATCGTTTGTCTTTCCAAGAAGCATGGTTAACCTTTCATTCTTGCTCTCCTCGACCATTCTCATGTAAGCTTCCTGATCATCAGCTTTTAGAGCTTGCATCCTCAATTTCTCTGCCCGTGTAGCACGTTGTCTTTGCCTTCCATGCCATGCCTGTACAAGTAAAAGATTGAAATGAATTCCAGAAATATAATAAACACAATATTGTAGAATTGATTTGTAGAAGGAGGATAACTAAAATACAGAATGAGGATAGAAACCCTGTAAATTCAAATAGAAATACACTGAGATACTATGAGTATTTTTCTAAAACAATGAAATAGGTTAATTATGGGTTTGTCCTTTAATATTTAGTACATCATTATTCAGAAACTACTCTGTAGTCAGACATAAGCATCCATGTCTTGGAGTTAGATTTGCTTTAAAATTTTACTGCAAAGAAATATATGGTGAAAATGGCTCGAAAACAAGAAACAAAGCTAACCAGGATGCTAGGGATGTTAAAGAATGAGAATAGCCAGAGATGGAAGCTTAATCTACTTTTTTATTCTGTATAGCATCTGTGCAGTTTGAAAGCTATTTAGTACTCCGTCTGTCCAACTTATAATGTCTAATTTCTATTTTAATTAGTCCAATATTAATTGTCCACTTTCCTTTTTTATACTATTTTTGGTTATTTTTTCCCATAATACCGGCACTTTTTTTATTGAAAATAAATAAACATTTTCTTGGAAACGCAAGACTCATTACTCCACTCAACTATATCTATATATCTTATTTCTCTTTCTACCCACTTCTTTTATAAATCATGAAGGGTATTTTAGATAATTTAACGTATGCCTAAATAGGTGTGCATTTTCTAATTAGGACAACATAAGTCGGATAGAGGAGTAGGCATTTGGGAATTCAGAAGTCTATCTCATGAGAATCATAAGCGCCGTTTTGTTCTTTGGATATTGAGGCAAAAGCGTAGAGTAGATGAATGACAAATATATCATTCTTTGTTTAATTCTTGTTTAGCAGGCGGGTTCAAACATGCAAAGAGGGGGAGGGAGGAGGAAATCGAATAAGCAAATCAAACAAACAGAAAGCATGCCTGAACACCATCATTCCTTTGCTTCCGGCGCTTTTGTGTGGCCTGTATTTGTAATTGCAGTTCACGGGCAGCATCAAGTATTTCTGCAAAGAATTTCCGTTGCCCATTCTCAATTCTGTTCTTTTCCTCCTCCTCTAATTTTAACAGTCTCTGCAACAAAGGTTTTTTAAAGTATCAGCAGTATATTGCACATATTTGCCCTCACATTACACAATAATCCTTAGGGAAGATGATATTTAATCTGAACTCTAGTAACTTCAAGTCTAAAATAACCTGCAAATGTAGGACTCGTTACTCAATGACCCAACAAGAAATTTCTCGGGGTAAAAGAGGTGACTACATAGAATGAGCATGACCTTCCAAACATATTACAGATGTTACCAATTTACAGTTTTCTGAGATCGGCAGCTTCTCTTTGCCTCATATATTAAATTTTATTAACAAAATTGTGTGAACTCCTCTTTACAAATTAGCAAGATATACAGAACATGCTCCTAAAATTACTCATCCATGTAAATTAAAACTGAATCCAAATTTAGTAGCACATAAACAAAAAATCACCTCAGCATCCCGTTTCTTCTTCAGGTTATCATCGGCTTCCATCGCAAAAGCATCTCCCACGCCATATAGAGGGCGACGCAAACGCATCATGCCCCAGTCAAACAACTGCTTTTCGGGACATGCACAATTCATACGAAGCCAGTATTCCGAACTCAAATAAGACCGAACCTTGTTCTGCAACTCTACTAGCTGGAATGAAAGACAATTATTGGAAATCGAAGACAGAAGAAAGCTAAATAGTTTATATCAATGCATTGACATCAATAGTTTACAGAAGATAGAAACACACTTGAGCACATTTATATCAATGCATCTTATCTGGCCATTAAATACTTCCTCCGTTACAAAATACAAGAGCATTATTGACTTTTGAAAAGTCAACTTAGAACATGAATCCATGAGTTTTGAAATAACTGTTTTTGTAACTAATAGTATTTTTGAAATAGTTTAGTATTTACACAATTGCATTGACTAGAATCAAATGAATTCATGTAATTTTAAGATGTTATAAGTCAAATTCCCAAAAGTCGTAATGCTCTTATTTTAAAACAGAGGGAGTATGACACTACAAACAAAATTCTTGTTTACGTCCAACAGTATAAGATGCTTCCTCAAAGCAAGACGGAGGACCTATTACACCGTAAGAATTAATGACTCTGTATCTACTTCCCTTCATAAACATTTGCAGAACTGTCTAGATTATCTCAGAAAAGCAACTATGTGACGCTATTTGTAGGGAAAGAGTAAAAGAGAAAAATATCTGCAACCAAGTTATGCTCATTCACGTATCCAGATGACTGGTAATACTTTAGTTGATAGATGTAGTCTATACATGCAATTTAAAAAATAAAAAAAAATAAAAAAATAAAAATAAAAATAAAAAAAAGGGCAATCACTTCAAGCTCAAGTCTACCTTTAGTCCATAAAGTTCAAGCAAGCACTTTGACTGCAGGTCCTCACCTCTGCTTGTAGGCAATTCTGTTGAAGATTCACTAATAAGCAACATTAGATAAGTTATTCCAAATTCGATAACAGTATTAGGTACCAAATAAGACCATTATGATGTGTCAGAATATATGCAGAGTATCGGGCTGGAAATTATCTATGAAGTAATAAGGGTCAGCATATTGGGAATAAGTACAAATAAGAGTAGAACTAGTCCGAAAGGAAAGAAAAAAAAATATTATTAACCAAATAAAAAGGAGGAAAACACACAAAAAGAAAAAAGACTGAGAGAGAGAGATTATTGTTTAACACTCCATCCATCCAAAAATGAGAGTCCTACTTTGCATTGGACGCACTCGGACAATTTCTGGATGATCTCCTTCCCATTTAAACTTCAAAGGATAAATTTAGTATTAAGGAAAAACCTGAGAGAAATTATAGTTTTATATCAAAGGGCAATGTATGCAAAACCTTAAACGGTCAACAAAAAAGTTAGAACTCTAATTTTCAGATGGATGAAGTATGTACGTACATGGCTAACATGTTCATATACAGTACATTTATTGCTTTATCTTGTCAAGATATAGCTGGCCGTCCAAAAAACACTGACCCAATCATGTTAAAATATACTTGGCTGTATACTATCTATATTTTTTTCTGATAAGTAACAAAATATTGCAAGATGCAGGGTTTGAAACTTGGACATCCATTGTACAATCAACAACTATTTCCATATTGGCTAGATACTAATTAAGGCAAGTTTTACCTCCTGAATACACTACATACCTAGTAAAAGATATTGCGGAAACCATCAATATGTATTTACTTATGTATTTTACTTTATCAATAAAAAAGTAAAACTCGAGAATGCAGAGCCATCATACAATTCATGAAAACCTTGAAACATTGTAAAATAATGTTAAACTATCCTATGCAAACAATAATATGTAACCTTCAAGTTCAGTTAAGCGATGCTGTATGTTGCTCTGTAAACGGTTTTCCCTTGATGCCGTCAGTTTAAAACCTGACGTGCAATTCAATCGCTGCTTTGCCAATGCATCCTCAAGGTCTGCCATCAAATCTCCTACACGTGAAATTTCCGAACCATCCTGCAACTTTCAAATGAACAAGATTGTAAAATTTGACCTGCATTTGGCTTCTCACACATTAAAATCAGGAAGAACGCTGACGACTTATTTCATGTAAAAACATATACTCATTGCGATCACAAAATGGTTTGGGATGGAGGCAACACAGTTTCACCAAAAACTCAAGTGATTCACATAGGCTTTGAGATAATATCTGGATAGGATGTTGTGACTTATGAGCTATAAGTATTTCCTGATTTCAATCCAGACAAATGTGCATCTTATGCATGAAACAAGTCCAAACTCAACTAAAACCGCAAAAGCGAACCATTTTTTATTACCACTGTAACTATTGGAGTACATGATGACTATCAAGCATCACATGGGGCCCAAGGTTTCCTTAGTTCAAACACAAGAGCAAGCTGGACCATTAACATCTCAGCTACTGAAGTGCTTGACTCATATGACTGAATAGTTCAGTATTAGCATAGAAGGTCAAATATGTAAATAGAACAAACAGTTTGCTATTTCTGTTTTGACTTCTTGTACTGGTTTTTCTCACTCATAAGTGCAGTTGGATCGTAGTTTGGTCTGTAAGCTAGGTGATCGAAGTATAAGTACTGACTTAAGGATTGCATTCCACAATTAATGAGAAATATTCCTTTCCTTGTCCTATCTCTAAATTAGTTATGATGGTATCAGAGCCTCTTTGAGTTCTTTTCTTCGTTTTCGCGTGTTGATTTTGTTCAAATCCATCAACATACTAATCAATTTCAAACGCAAATCATTATCTCTTCTTTAAATTGAGAGATCTGTTCTTCGAATTGCTACCAATTTGATTCTCTCTCTCTCTCTCTCTCGTCCATTGTTCCTTACAGATTTCTTAATTGAATTATAATTGAACAAATCGATGGCTTCATCTCATAACACGAATGAAGCTACTTCTTTCTCAGCTACTCTGGCCACCACGGAGCAACTCATCTACAATCAGATCACAGTTCTGATCACCTCCAGGCTAGGTAGCCATGAATTATGACAAACAAAATTGTTCCTCTCGGCGGGATAGCCATGAATTATGACAACCATCCCATAGATAAAACACAATTTCCACTGTGCCTTCGTACAATAGATAAAACACAATTTCCACTGTGCCTTCGTACTAATTCCGTAACGAATAAGTAGTAGCAATTTAGCCAAAAAAAAAAAAAAACTAACAAATAGTAGTATTGTTCTTGTTAACCCAGTTGAATAAACAAAAGTTGATAGCAATATAAAATTAAAATTGTATGTGCATTACAAACAAAACATGAATAAACATAATAAAAAGCTAAACTTGTTCAGTTCTTTGTCTTGCTGATATAACAGTATGATGAAAATCTAACAAGAATGAAAGAAACGACGCAAAAATATATTTAGATATCAAATTTCCAAGAAATTCAAAAAAAAAACCACAAACACAAACAAAAAGAACAAAATTATGATCGTCTAAAGATAAATGGCTCAAAATATTCCCATCTATAAGGAAAAATCTCTGTCTTTCTAATCAAATTTGATTGAAAGTTTCCACACACTAGCCCTAAAATTGAAAACTAGTTAATTAACAAATGGGCAGGTCCAATAAAACTGGAATTGGAAAGCATTAATCAAAAAAGCTCACTTGAGTAGTAACATTGTCAGCTGCTCGTGATTCAGATCCACAGACGCCATCGTCGTTTGCGGCGGGGACGGGTACGGGATCGCCGGCGGCAAGGTAGATTGAAGAGACAGATTCGAAAACGTGGGGAGGGAGAGGGAGATTGCGAGAGAGAAGGTTTAGGGCACAAATTAGAGTCTTGGTTTTCTCTGTTTGGTCGTCGATTTGGGGAGAGCTTTCACTCTCCAGCACCTGCACAACCATGGCGGGAACCTACTCTGTTCGTTTCTCGTTTTTTCGGTTTTGAGATTTTTGAAATTAGAGTGAAAATTGAAAGGATTTGTAACTTTATAAGGATCTATTTGTTCTGAGTTGAGTTGTGTACTTGTGTTAGACAAATCTAAACTCCTAAACTCCTCTTCGCCAAACGCACCTTATCAGTCCCCTATATGACGACCGACGAGAGGCAGATTTACACAAAATTCCTTCTTGATCCTGCTAATTACGGTATGCACACTATTAAATCTAATTTTATTTGTCCCCTTTTCCTTTTTTTTTTTTTAATTATTTTTTTTTATTCTTATTTAATTTATCAATTTTTTTAAAGCAATAAAATATTAAAAAATTAAAACTAATTTATAAAAGTAGAAACACTAAAGTATTAAGATGATTAATAGATACTGATATTAATTAGCGTATTAAAATATGAGAGAAAATAATAGTCAAATTAAGGGGTAATTAATATGATGAGAAGAATATTTTGATTAAAAAAATTAATAAATTAAATAATGTATATGGACGTCTGTTATTATTAATAATGTATATGCGTCACTATTAGTGACGAACAGACAGATACATTGGAAAAGTTGCAAT
>JAUMHB010072604.1:4972-32787 GCA_032359685.1 Pittosporum tobira | reverse complement strand
ATAAATAAAAATACATTCATTCATTATATTAGATAAACAAATCCTTGGTTCTCAACAATAACATATCCCATCATTAATTTTCATAATCTGAGTACTTCAGGACTACATAGAACTAGTAGTACCAAAATCAAGACTCGCAATAATATTTCACTACAAAATTACACTGGACTAGTAATAGCATTAATGATTACAAAATTTCGTAACAAAATTACACCAACAGTATGATAGTACCAAAATGCATCAATATTCCTGCAATTAATAATCATACTAGCAGAAGCTTCACTAACAGAATCAGTCGCGACCATTAACTTCATATTCCTGCAAATAACCAAAAAAATTAAAATATGTCCCCAAAAACTAGATACTAATGTGCATAAAATATGGACCAAGATACAATGTGAATAAGGATAACTAAAATACCAAGAGAATCATCTTGAGTTTGTTCTTGTGTATTTCGACGAGAAAGACAAGTCGAAATATTATGCCCTTTTTCTTCAATAGAAAAATTATTTGTCATACCAATTCAACATAAGGTTGATTATTACCATTCTGAATATCACGATCTCTCATCCTTAATTCCGATAAGTGAGTGTTAAGATACAACTCATACAAGTTGTGCTCAGGCACCAAGGAAGAAACATATTCCATCTATTTTTTATGTTTTGCTCCCAACAGAAGTGTCTAAGGGGGGTTACTACAACACTGCTTGAGGTTTCATTGACTGAATTATCACCGCATTCACAATATCTAGAATCAATTGTCCATCACCTCAAATATATTGATCAGGAATTGATAGAACTTGTTTGAACCTAAAAATAGCCATTATATGCTTACAAATCAATCATGTAGTCTCAAACATAACACAAGAACAATTGAATGTCTCACCGAAAGAGACATCACAAACAACAGTTCTCCATTTTATTTTGTCAGTGTTGGGTATTGCCACAATGTACTCGGTCCGACCACCATGCCTACTCACTTTTTCCCTGAAATAATCTTGACTACGTAAAAATTGTTCATATAATTTTTTGTACATTTTTTGTGTGTAAACGCAAGCAGTTTGTTCTTGCCACGCCAACCTAGACTCACATGTTGGTCTTGAGTTCGTGGCTTTATGGTCATTTTCATTTTCTAACCTTCTTCGAGCCTAGAGAGCTTTGTCATATTGCTTAGTAAATTCATTAAATAACGTCCAAGCACGCACATACCCGTTACAAAATGAATTCATTCTTTCACTTTGTTGACTCGATGTCATCCTAGTTGTAAACATATCCCTCAAATATTCAGGGACCCAACGGTAACATTTTTCATACATATTTAGCTACCAGTTGTTTTTCTCTACCATACTTTTCTCTCAATGACTCCAATCATTGCTCCGACTCCTCTATAAAATCACTATTATACCATTCATAGTACTCCGCAAATTTAGCATTACTAGGGTGAAAAAGACCAAGACTCTTGGTGGCATGCTTATTGACACAACCAATGGCGATGTCTCGTATTTGGAAAGACCTTCTTAATTACAGCACAAATTGTTGGGTGTTGATCAGTAATAATTGCTCCAAGGGCAACATTAAACATGCATTTCAACAATTTAGTGAAAAACCAAACAAAACGTGACTTCTTTTTCATCAGTGATCAAAGCACATCCGAAGAGGGTGGGTTGCTTATGATAGTTTACACCAGTAAATGAAGCAAATGGCAACTTGAACTTGTTTGTCCGATACGTGACATCAAAGACAACAAGATCTGAAAATGCTTGATATGTTGCACGTGACCGACCATCTGCCCAAAACATGCTCTTAAGTTTGTTAGTAATCGGATCAACATCCATAGAAAACCAAAACATCAAGTCATTCTTCATTTTCTCTTGAAATTGCATTATGGTAGACATACATTCACATCCAATGTAGTTTTCTCGCTTTATATGTAACTGATCATGGCATTGTTGATTTGTGATTGTTTGTTCTTTGGAGCCATATGTTGCATTCACAAATTTCGCAATTAAGTATTTGACATACCTTCACCACCTAAGACGTGAACGAGATTTTTAATTACTGGAGGTTAATGAAATTGCATGTGTGATCGAATTAATCCAGTTTTTGATGGTGATGTTAAATCATGGTTGTGAGCATCATCAAATGTTCCCACACGCCACAACACTCCAATCGATTGATTCAAATTAATTCTCATCCTTACTTTACAATCCGTTAAGCCTACACCTAATGTCTCTACCTTCTTCTCTCGCAAACAAATGATTTTCCAATAATCAAATTAGGATCAGTAAATGACTTAATCGAAGAGTCTCTCCTAATACCAAATCCCTTGCATTTGACATATGCAAGATATGTCATTCCAGCATCTTTAATAGATTTATGTTCCTTTTTCAATAAGTGGCCAGTTATGACGATCACTTTCCCAATCTTTTGCCTACTCATTGTGCACATCTTCCCCAGATAAGTAAAAATCTTGATCATTTGGTTCTATGCACTCATCAATCACGTCCTAATTTATAGATTCATTACATTCAACAATTTGTGAAATTGAAGACCTAATGTCCATATAGTCTTTGTCCAAAAAAATAAAATAATTTGTTAATTACATCACATCCATTTTATGAATACTATGTGAAACACAAGGTCCACAACCACTATATGACTATTATTTGAGATTATTGTTTAAATACATAACTAAAACATTCTTAGAACAGTAAAATTCATAGCTTTAATTGAAAAACAAAATTCAATCAATACTTGTAATCATCCATAGCTGCTTCAAAATTGATTGAAGATCATATTGAATAAATCTTGCTCAAAAAAGCTATTTTGTAAAGGATTATTTTGGTCGCAGAAGGAGGGTTGACACGGGAACGTAATTTTAGAGGGAAAAGGGACATAAAATAATTTATATGGATTAAAAAAAAATAATAATAAAATAAAAATAAAAAACCAGCTGTAAAAAAAGTTGCTTATCTTGGTGACTACCTCACAATGTAGCCCACCTTTTCCCCTATTTTATTTTTTAAATTTTGAGTATAAAATGCATAATAAATAACATTTTTTTAAAATATATAATATATGTAAATGATGTTATTTTACTTAATGTTACTGATAAACTACACCTGTTTTTATTTATTTTTTATTTATTTTTTTTTATTTTTTTTTTTTAACGTTCAAACTCATAAGATAGCGTAGAGTCGTAGACCTCCGCCAAACCTCCAGCCACCATCTTCGTCTGTTGTTTGTGCAGCAGAAGTCGAAGTTCACCACCACCGCTTCATCCCTCTCTTTCGCCAACCTATCTATATTTGAGGTAAGCGCTGACATTCTTTCTTCCTTATTATTGTATTCATCGCACTCCAAAAACTTCTTCTTAAACCCCTCATTTTCGAATTTGGAGTTTTCGTATAATAAATCACGAAATTAACTTATCTTTTGCACAGAATACTTAGTTTATGCCTTAATTGTATTGGATGAATTACTTAAAAGCTTAAGTTTCTTCATTTTGGAGTACCCCAGTTGCCTTTTCTCAGCTTGTTATGTTCATGGATCATGTTACTTTCTCGCTCTATTAGAGTCTCTAAGTATTAAAGATATATACTCCCTCTGTTCTAAAATGTAAAAACAAAATAAGTTTGATCATGTTCCAAATTATAAGAGAAATGAATTTTATAATACACATTTACTCGAAATTTGATTACTTTTTCTCTACACTATCTCTCATAACTCTAAAATCACTAAAGACTTGTCAAATTATATCTCATTATGTAATCTTAGTGTAAGATTATGAAAGTTTATTTTGCTTTTATATCTCTGCTTGTTCCCAAAATAAATATAGATAAAAACCCATGTGGATAATCTTTAAGTAATGACATTTAGAGAATTTTGACTCAAATAAATAAATATTTTTCTTAGTATTTAATTTCTTAACATAATGCTCTAATATTGTATATGAGAGGTAGTATTATTGGTCAATGTTACCCTAAAATAATAGGTGGCTGGTTTGGTAGTAGTGACATTATAACCAAAGTATGATATGATAAACTTGATGACAGTATGGTCATTGCTTAACCTTTTTTTTATGAACAATTCCTTCTTTTTTGATAAATTGGACTCTTTTTGTGGAGCTGAGGAGTAATATGTAAAGGAACTGGGAACGGTCTTCCTTGTTTTTGGTGAAAGGATTGGAGAGTGAAAAAACACGTTACTCTCTTTATCCCATATTAAATGTAGTCTGACTTCAAACTGATCATTTTTAAAATTGTAATTAAGTTGTGAAGATTTTTAAAATCAAGAACATTTGGGTTAGTACTTACTACTTAGTAGTACTTTCTATGTACTTTAATTAAAATGTATGATTTATTGGTTGTAGAATGGTAGTCCAAGCTATGACATTTAAAATGGACAAGGGAGTACTTACTTATGAATAAGCACATTGTACTGGAAACTTGCTACTTATCACTTATGTTAATTTTCCTTGAAATTTTTCAAAACATTTTTATAGTGACTTGGTGGATAATTTTAGAAATTTCTTCTTTCTGGGTATTTTACTTATCGATTGTTTCTTTTGTAATTTTATAAAGGAATTATCTTTTCGTTGTTCGGTTATTGAAATTCCATGTAGTTTGGATACTTGGGACAATAGGAACAAGGTGATTTTTGTTGGTGATTGTTCCTCACTTTTGATTACTAGTTCCTGAAGTACGTGAGTGTGTCAGCCAGGGGGGCGAGGGCTCCTAATAGAATTGTTTTGTGGATGGTAGGGTGTTTTTTGTTTTGTGGGTAGTTGTAATATTTTAAGAGTTTATTCAGGCAAATTCAAAATTTTACCTTTCAGCTTTGAGTTCAATTTGATTGAATTGAATTCTTGGTCTTATGATAGTTCATACTCCAAACCCTAATCGGTTTCACGTAGCTTACCCTAAACCTAACCTTTTAACCTAAACCGAACCCAAAACCTGGCTTAACCCCCAAACAATTTACCTATCCCTTAAACAGTACCCCAAACCCTGACCCAACCATTAATGGCGACCTTATTCCTAAACAGTACCCCGTAAAGGCACAGTATTCATTTAAAGCATTGTAGAGCTTCAAATCTATTACAAACGTAACAAAAACATCATAAAAATCTTATAAATCATATAAAGAATTTAATCATTTGATGAAGCAAATTGTCGAAATTGCTTCCAAGGCTGTCCAATGCTAAAGAGAAGTAAAAAACTGAAAAGGCGAATCATCTGTATTTAGCAAAGATGAAATATAACTTTACATTCTTTTCAACACTAGAGGGAAAAAAATTAAGAAATGAGCAGTCCCACCTAGGGGAAAAATTAAGGCTGTGAAGGGCAGAAGAGCCCAAAGGGGTTAGCATAGTTGTTGAAACCGATTTTTAGGACATTGAAAGTCACACAATATTTAAGCTGTTTTATTATCTCTAATCGGCCCCAATATATGTTTTCTATATACAGCTATGCTTTGGCTTAGTCTAGCTATCCGCAAAGTTGGAACCAGTTGATGAACTGGTGTGATTTCTAAGTTTTAGCTTCTTATGTCATGTGTTGTTGTGTTCTTTAATTGTCTGCTTAATGTTGTTGTTGCACGGTATAGGCAAAGGGTTAGGCCTACGAATGTCTTGGCATTGGTTGCTGGTTAGAGAATTGCATGGTTGGCTACTAATCAAAAATAAATAAAAGTATTGCATAGATGTATAATGGAAGGACTAATGATGTGATAGATGTATTTTGTTATGTGATATACACATATTGTTATTTATCACCCCATACTGGATTATTAATATTGTATTCATTTTTTATATATTTCAATTTTCATAAGTATATATGCCTATACATGCGTTAGTTATTGTTCTATATATATAATAATGCTCAGTATGTTAATTTCTTGGTTGCAAATTGCTGGGATGAGGTTAACAAGCTGTCAATTGGTTTGCTGAGCTTAGTTGTCTTGCATTATAAATGAAATCTCTCTCAACTCAACTTCTTATATATTTTAGAGCTGAATCAGTAAGTTTGTAGATACCATAATTCATTTACCTTCAGTAATCAAATTGTTGATTTGATGGTACAGTTGGTTTTCTATTCACAATCTTTTTCGAGAATATTCTACATATACTTGAGGAAAATGACTAGTGGTCGCCGATCGACTAAAAGTGATAAACCTTCGATCAAATACAGTCATAATCCAATTGATGGGGCATTCTTCAAGTTTACGGAATTCAACCATGACAATTATGCCCCCAATTACTCTGATCGTAATCAACAGAAGGGTATAAGAAATGAATCCAAGAATGCTGAAATAGCAAGCACAGCCGATCTCGTCTCAGCAATTGGCCAACTATGGGATTGTGCTTTTCGACCTGTTTCTGTTTCAGAACCTAAAATGTGTATGAATCATGATAAATTGCACCTTAATAATGGTAATATGTTTTGCTATCCATCTGAGGAAAGAAATTTCACTGAATCAACTTGTGGGGATGGTCAATATGTCTCAGTTGATGTGGTGCCTAGCAGCCACTCCTCGCCCACAGAGCACGTAAACTTAGAAACCCTGAAGGTGACCCAGAAAATCTCGTTCTTTGAACCTTGTAGTGGTAGTCATATAAATTCTCTGTTTTGGAGATTCACGCAGAGTGGTTCTGGCACACCGATTGAGTATTTCCGTGAAAAAGGGCTTGCGAGTGTAGGAATCACTTATGAATTGGAAAGTGTATATGAATGGATGAGTGATATAACACTTACTAGATTGGAGCATATAATAAAGTCTACCAATATCAACAAAAAGAAGCAACAAGATTGCTATATTACTAATAACGCAAGCATGGGAAATGCTGACTGCTTTACTGAAATGGTCAAACCCCTGGACTCATTATCAGGTCAAACTTCAAAATCTTTTAGGCATGAACAACGATCATTTACTTCTCTGTGCTTGGATTATTTTCTTGAGCCTGTCAAAGATTTAGAAGAAATTGGTAATGTGACCTCAATTTCGAAACTTGGTACAAGTGCTTACCAAGAAAGTCAGCACAAGGCCGAAGAGTTCCCTCAGCAAGAAAGGGAATTGAATCAGCAAAGGGTATTTACTTTTGAGGAAAAGTCAGAAGTCAATATCTGCTTATCAAGACAAGATAGACCCGGTTTTGCACGGCAAGAGCATGCTTTTGCTGGAGCATTTGCTGGTATCTTTGTCAGCCTTTGTTTACATCCTGTGGATACCATTAAGACTGTGCTTCAGTCATGTCGTGCTGATCAAAAATCTATTCAAGACATAAGCCGATCAATTATTACTGAAAGAGGTATGTCGCTGTTAAAATTGCCAAGTACTTTGCTTGTAAAAGTCCTAAATCTCATTAAGGTCAAAAATCCTGGGCTTTGTTCAGGTGTAACAGGACTTTATCGTGGAATTTCTAGCAATATTGCCTCTTCAGCACCGATTTCTGCCATTTACACCTTCACATATGAATCAGTAAAGGGGGCCTTGCTTCCTGTCTTGGCTAAGGTGATATTTTTTCGATGCTTTATTTTGTGGTTGCTCTTCTTTTCAAGATTCTCTTACTGTGTTTCCGAGTTTGGACGGAAAGGAAATGAAAGAAAAGAACTGACAATGTGACTTCTAAATGTTGATTACCAGTTTGTCCTTCTACTAATATTTTATTGTGTTTTTATTGAAGGCTAAACTTTGGGAATATGGTAGTTTCATTAACAAGTTTTCTTTTCTTTCCAAATCTTGGCAACTTTGAAGAGAAAGAGTTAGGAAAGAAAATTTAAAAAGTTTCGCTTTCAATTCTATTGGTTTCTGTGCTTTTAAAAACTTACCATCATGAGAATTGGATGGAAGACTTCCATTCCTTTTGTTCTATGTCCATTTTAAAATTCACAAAACACTGTTTTGAAGTTATTGGTTTATCTATCTATAATTTACATACCCAGATTGACTGTTCTGGTATTTATTTTTCCTCCGCAAAGATAAACTGAGCTGAGTTGGGGCAGTGCAAGAAATAAGCTGGTCAAAGCAGATTTTTGACCCAATATGCTAAGACTCAAACATGCATCAGATAAAATAATAAATATATATATATATATATATACACACACACACATCATGCAACACTTCCATGCAGGAGTATCATTCTCTGGCCCATTGCATAGCTGGCGGCTGTGCAAGTGTTGCAACTTCTTTTATATTTACTCCAAGTGAGCGTATAAAGCAGCAGATGCAAGTTAGTTCTCGCTATCAAAACTGTTGGTAAACTTTTATGGTCCTTGATTTTATCTTTTCAAATCACAAGCATGTATCCCCTGCTATGTAATATGCCTTACATTTTATCTTTTTACTTGGGAAATTAATTTAAATAATTAATGGGACCCACAAACTACAAAAAGTTCAAGAAATTCATGACAACATTATGTGAATATGTGTAACTAATGCAATTGCTTTGAAATTCTTTTTGTGCCTTGCACAAGATTAGCGCAAATTTAGTTTGTTGTTGTTACTTGAAATATGTTTTCTTGTTTCATAAATTGTGTCGGGGTTTAATTTTTGGTGATATCGTTGCAGGAATGCGTTGATAGGAGTTGTAAAAACTGGTGGTTTCTCCTCGTTATATACTGGGTGGGGAGCTGTACTCTGCAGGAATGTTCCGCACTCTATCATTAAGGTTAGGTCAAAGCAATTGGAGTGCTGCCCGTCATTAGTAGTTTTTGTTTTTTCTTCTATTATGTTATACGTAATTAGGAGGATTTCTCATAATCTCTTCGTTTTATAATTCTTCTCTATTCTAATAAAATCTTCTTTTTCTATTAAAAAAAATCACAAATTTTTCAACTGGATTAGTTTTGTCCCTTGTTAAGTTTTAAGCCTGCTTCCTAACTACCAATTATCAGGTCAAATGTTTTTTAAATTACTTCAAAATATTTGCAGTTCTACACATATGAAAGTCTGAAGCAACTAATGCCATCGTGGCATCAACCAAATGGGCAAAATGACACATTACGGACGGTTCGCATACTTCACCGCTCGGAATAACTTTTCTTCACTGTACTATATTTGTTTTGTGTTTATAATAGAAAAATAGTTATTATGTATTGGTTTAGTTCCCATCATGATAAGGCATAGAGTAGTGGTTCTCTGATTTTGTTTATGGAACTATTGCACATAATTTATAAAAATAAATAGTTCTTTATTTCCCATCCTTACAGCTGGTTTGCGGAGGATTGGCTGGGTCCACCGCTGCTTTATTTACAACACCTTTTGATGTGGTGAAGACAAGATTACAGACACAGGTTATCTGTTTGTATCACAACTTTTACTCATTTGTTTTTGATAGTTTCATGGATTTGCTATGTGGGCCAAACGCTTCCAGTTATGCTGCATTTTATGTATTTATGTATATAGATGATTATTTTTAATTACCTTACCAGTAATCATGATTGATAACCATTTGGGTGCATAGTCTCTGACTTCTGATATGATGGTTGCAATACAGATTCCGGGATCAAACAGTCAACTTGATGGAGTATTTAATACACTTGAACAAATAGCCAAGCAAGAAGGTTTAAAAGGTCTTTATAGGTTCGGATTTTCAGACTCTAGCATTAATCTATAACTTCCCCATCATGTCTTTTGTCCTACAAGGCATAACTCAAAATAGTTAGAGAAAGAAGTTACAGTCCTATGGGGATATTCTTTAAGGCAGACCGACCAACTCATATTGAAACTTTAGTAATGGCAAACAATGTTCTATCTAACCCGCTTTTCTAGAAGTCACATTGGACCTAATTCTAAATTGGTTCTAGATTCTGGTTTTAAATGATTCTCGTTATTTGTAATTACAATCTGATTAAATCTTTGTTTTGGTGATTAGGGGTTTGACTCCAAGACTGGTTATGTACGTGACTCAAGGAGCACTCTTTTTTGCATCATATGAATCTTTCAAAAGGTTATTTTTACCATAGTTATGTGAATTAATCATCAAATATAAAAGGGGACATGACATCATTTCCAAAAGATGCATTATTTGCAGTCAATTAACAGAACTCAGTGTAGTAACGTTTGCCTCTACAAAGAAATGAATTCGCGTCCTATATCAGCTTTTGTTTGACCTCAAAAGAAGGTCAAGTAGCAAAAGAGAACTGCAGAAATGAGAATTGGTGCATGAGGAATAAAGCCAATGGTGTGCGTGTGCTTTGAGCTTTTGAAATAGTCAAAGCTTGCTTTTTGTAATCGGATGTTTAATGGCTTAATCTAGTTACACATGGTTTGCCCCTTTTTTTCACAATCCAACAGAAAAGGGCTAACACTGAATAGTCTGCTGGTTTGAACTTATTTTGTCATTAAGATTTTCGTGTTGATGTATTTTTGACAAGGGCTAGTAGAATCTGGTTCTTATTTTTTTTCCTTTTGGAGGCTCTAATTGTAAATTTAAATGTCTTGGTTTTAGACTTTTAGTCATAAATGTCAATCATGTTGGTCAACATGAGCTGCCTGCCTAGCATTTTGTAGTTTGGCTGTAACCACAACTATACACTAGTTAAAAAAAAGGGTACTTAATATTTGTCAAAAAAAAATAATAAAATAATGCATGATGTATACGTAGAGGACTTCCATTGTCATTCAAAATTAAAGATGGTTTATGTTTTAAAGTTGGAGATAAATTTTTATTTTACTATCATTAAATATTATCATGCTTGTAATTTATTATTTTATTATAAATATAGGTAAAATTTTATACCACTCAAAATATAATTATTTAAAAAAAAAATCTTTTATAAAAAAATAGTAGCATGTTATTTTTTATTTTTTTTTTAAATATATCTAATTTTAGATCAGATGTGGTAATAAAAGATCTTACAATATTGGATAACTTTTACCTGCCCGGGGAAAGGTAACATATGAATAAAAAGGGATATGAACGTTATGTTCAAATTTTATCACCTGCCAGTCAATTATTCTCAAGTAATTAAAGGATATGAAGGTTAGGTTCGTCACATGAGAGTGGCAAATAGCTCCACACTTGAAATGCGAGGGATTTGTGAAATAGAAATAAAATTTAAAAAAAAAAATTCATGTGAAAATAAGAACTCCCTAATATATAATCAGGGACGGATATGTATATTTCAAAACAGGTAATTCATTGTCATGTTGACCATACACGACACTCTAATTGCAGGAGTCAATGGCAATTTGCACAAAATGATTCCATTTGGTACCTTAGAAAAAAGGACCACTCGGCTGCAATATACATTCGATAATCGGGGAAGGGGAAAATGGATAAAGCAGAACAAAATGTTCCTCGTCTTACTTGGGAAGACCAGTTTCCGGGTCAAGGAGAGCCCCACTATCAGATAGCAAAACTGGACCGCGCCCGGGCCTTGTGCAGATAAAATAACTAACAGCTCCCTTGCTTTTCTCGGCAGGAATGCTATCTTTAATTTCTGGAGGTGGTGGCAGGGCTTCTACATTCTTCATATCTTGGACCCCAACATCTTGTAGTATCGAATTATCACCAATAACATAACTGAAGAAAAATCAAAGTTAACAAAGAAACACAACCTCTGTCCCTCAAAAAACACCATTTTAACTATTGAAAATCAATTCCTAGAATCATAAATTTTGAAATTAACGTGAATTCATCTAATTTTAGTCAATACAACCGTGAATTTTGTGAAGTGTATTATTAGAAAATTTGTTGTTTCCAATCTTAAAGTGAATGACATCAATTTCAAATTTTAAGATTTCGTGGATTGAAACTTAAAACAGAACTTTGAAAAGTACTACTTACCTGGAAATAACCTTAAGTTTCAACTTATAAATAGGAAATTATGCTAAAACATGATACCTGTTCAAGTCAGTATCTGAATGTGGAGGAAAATGAAAAAGAAGCCTCTGAAGCAAAAGGGCTGCCGTTTTTCTATTACGTGCAATCAGGACTGCATTAGGCCCCGCATCAAAAGTATAAGCCACCTTCCAAAATATTCAATAGTTACTGTCTGAGAACAGGAATAATAAACATAACCGAAGTCTAAAGAACAACACTGCAGGTGTCATAGGAAGCAAAAACCAAAAAGAAAAGGAAAAAGGAAAGGCACCACAGATATATCAGTTATATATCCAGACTGGAACTCGAATGGAACTCATTTGAGCAAATTGGGTCCCAACCATCTATTTATGTAAATCCAGCATTAATTGCAAATTATGTCAAACAAAACAAACCGCAGAAGATTAAAATAAATCTGATTGTTAACTGCTAACCAGACCTTGAATGACACGTGTATTTTCTTTTGGATATTTGCTATTCTCTTACTGCCATATCGGACATCTCACTTTCCAATTTTGCTAGTCGAAGGCATGCATGTCCCCTACCAAAAATGTCTCACTATGTACGGATCATTTGCATCTGTTACTCCAGTGAAAAATGTGAGAATTTTGCAAAAAAGATATAGCATAAAGTTATGCACATTCTAAACTTGTACAATTGCAGAAATTTTTTGAATAGAATAGCAGAAGGGGGAAAAAACCTGAGGTGTTCCTTCGGAACGATTCCATTTCTAAATGCAGCTGATTATCCTGAAACATAATCGCTTTGTCAAAATCATTAACCATGCTCGTCAAAAGTAAAAACTAAAAAAAAACATATATTTAAAATAAAATATCAAATATCTGTCAAGTGCAATACTGAAAGTTGAAAGAAGAGGACTTGCTTATGGGATGTGTCATTAATGTAGAATATTGGGGGGCATGTATCTAGGCAGATCGCGTGGAACTGATTACTGTCTGCACAAGCAAGCCGTGCAAAAGATGTCACATTTTTCAATGGCGTCTTCCATTTGAATTATTCTTTTTGGTACAACTTCCTGAAACAGTCCAAAACAACAAATGAAAATACAAAAAGTCAAATCCAAAACCAAACATTCAACGAGACCTTTTACTTACAAAGAAAGTTATGCACATATTAATGACTTCCTGCATAGCTTAACGCAGTGTTTTAATGTACTACTTCTGTTTCAAAGTATAGAGCATTGTTGACTTTTAAAAGTTAATTTAAGACATTTTCACATTCAAATGGACATGAATTCGTTTGACTTTTAGAGAAATAGGTTTTTCTAACAAATAGTGATTTTCAAATAGTTTACAAAAAATGTTCTAAATTGACTTTTTAAAGTCAATAGTGCTCTTATATTTTGAAACGGAGGGAGTCTAATCTAGTCAAACAACTTAGACACATGCTCAGGCCATTTTCATATGACAAAAATGTAGTCTATTTAGTTAATCACCTCTGCTCTATGTTGTATAAGCATGCTAGTCTTACAACTATCTTGCATTCCTGTTGTGCTACTTGTATCCTTCTGCCGAGCACTCACCTAATATCAACCAAAGCACCATCAGAATAACAAAACTAGAGGGACCCAAAAGCAAGCAAAGGTGACCAAGGATCAACAAAGGAGCATCACCAATTTAATCTTTAGAGTTGTGAAGATTTACAAGTTTTAGTTTATACTCCATCTGTCCCATAAGAAGATTCCCATCTTGACTTTCTGAAGTCAATATGCGAAATCGTAAATATAAAATTTATAATTCACAAAAATGGTCAATTCCATAAGTTGTATTGTAAAATGATTATATTGAAGAAAAAAATGAAACGAAATTCACATCAATTTTAAATTTTAGGATTGCAAAAGGTCAAATCATCACTCTTTTTTGTCGAACGGATGGAGTAACTGCTCAAACTCAAAATACAATTTGACAATTTGTGTACCCCAGTTTCATGGGGTCGTACCAAAATCATTTCGAAAACAATTGTTACCAAAATCTGTTTAAAAGTGGGTACACTGACCCATTTATTGCAAGATTTATAAGATCGTTGAACCAGTCTACACAGATGAACAACGCTTCATTGCTTCAATGAAATGCCAGAGAAATAGTAAAAATTCAAAGGGAAATATTCTATTTTTAGTTAACCTCCAGCTGAGATTTAGAAAATAAAAACCAAGTAAATGCCCATGAGGAGAATATTAGAAATCAATGAAAGTAACCAATAAACATAAAATAAGTGTTGCTGGATTCAACGTAAAATGGGGATAAAATACTAAAACATAAATAGTTTTACTTGGTGAGGATATTTTCCCTAAGTTATGAATATATTGACCTTGACACTCATATGGGGTCTCGGAGGGAGTACTTAAATTGGTAGATTGTTACTGGGCTTGCATATAATTCTACCGAAGTTAAGGTACAAACCACAGCAATAACAATAACAAGATCATCCCAGTGCTTCTCATCAGCAAGTTGAACAGCAATGCTATCGCTTCCATTCTCCTCCTTCACAAATTAAAAGAAAAACAAAAGTGAGAATGAGTACTTGTAATGATTGCTTGATTCCCAACAAGATCCATCAAAAGAAACCATAGACATACAACTTACTTTTCCCATATTCCACTTGACAAATCCACCATATAAACTGCGACAAGCACTGCCAGAACCTTGCCTGTATATGTAAAAATAAATATTGATAGAACCTTGCCAGGGTAGAATGAAGTAATGGCGTACCAATCACCAGCATCATTACTTCATTCTTAAACTCCTAATGTCTAGAGGAAAATCTCCAAATTAAATGGAAAAAACCAGACCAGATAGAAAAAAAAAAAACACTAATCAATTTATCAATTATGAGATTTCATATTAGCACCTAAAAAAGTTAAATAAAGCATTCTGAGATATATCCTTCAGCTCCATGCAAGAGTACTTAAACTGGATGGTCAAAAATCAAGACCCCCAGCATACATGCATATACAGATAATTCAAGTTCAAGTTGTGAAAAGATGAATGCAAGTTAAGTCATGCAGACCAAGCAGCTAGAACCTAAACAACACAAGTAACTAAGACATAGTACCTAGCAATAGCAGAAAGTTGCCCGTTATCCTCTTTCAAATTCATTAGCTTTGCCAGGGCAAAGACTGCGAACAGAAACATGGATATTAGCCATACTTATCCAGAAAGGTATAGGTCTATAAAACATTAAAACCTATAGTTATTATTAGGGCAAGCTGTTGCCTGTAAAAGCAATGGATTATAAGAATACATATACAACGAAATATAAATTATAGCACAATCTTATACGTTACAATAATAAAAGTTTAAATCCCTTCTTGGGTATTTGCAGTCATAAAATTAAAATTCCTTCTAATAAAAAGTGATAAACTCTTGCTCCTGAGGGATCCAACTGTAGACAAGTTTGATTTTTCTTCTATTAATAATCAGTACAAAATTGATTGATATGGCCAAAAACTGCAACATAACTTGACATATTCTGACAGTACACCTACATAAAAAAACTAAAGGTGAAAATTTCAGGACAACAATTAACTCATTAAAAGTAATTCTGCCCATTACCAAAAAGTTACTATAAGAATGATAACAACCAATGTCAGTTTCATATGATAAAGTGGCGACTCAAAAGTTGTTTATTGCTTGGCGATTTGTACATCAATATCAAGTCGAAGATACCGGACAATTGCTGGCAATGATTTCCAAGAAGCTAAGTAAAAATAAATGACAAATTTAGTTTTAACATGAAATTTGAGCTGATATGGTGGTATAGCTCATCATGTTCACAGATTCATAACAATTACAAGGTGGATTACGGAACAGATGATCACAAGAAGGTGGACCTCTGTTCCTAAAACACAGAGAAGTAGTTTATGCCCTAGTGTATGCATCACAATCCTTTTCGGTTCTGATGTAAGACTGGAACATACTCAAGTTAAAATCAAGTATGCAGCATCTTCGATGAACTTTTCCTTTTTGTTGAAAAGCATTATCTAAATGTCTATAAGCAAGTAAAATGTTAGGGAAAAAATTTAGGACAGAAGTTACCCATGTGACAGAAAGTATTGTCTCTGGAGGTCAAAGACTCATAGTTAACTTCAACTAATTCAATTAATTGGAATTTTTAACATTTAAATTTCAGAAGATGGTCAATCATACAACCAAAGGAAAAAAAAGTAAAAACAAAAAATACAAAGAAGAGTTAGATTACCAAAGCAAGCAAGACCAGCAGCTGAAGAAGCCAAACCAGCAGCAGTAGGAAAATTTTTATAGGAAGCAATATGAAGATGCAGTTTTTCCCAGTCCCTTTTATTGATCTTAATACCCTTCTTCTCATCCTCAAGATCAGTAGCACAAGAGCGAATTTCTCTTAAACAACTTTGAAATCTACCTCCAAGCAAGGATATCTCCTATACTAACCAGGAAAAACAAAAGAAAAAAAAAAGAATGAAGACAACCACAAAGAATTAAGAACACCGTATCTAATTAGGATCATTGAACCCAAAAAAAAATAACAAATCCATCAGGCAACTCAGCCTAAACAAATTGCAAGATTTAAATTTTATTTCATGTTTTTAAATCTTTCCTCTATATTTCTCATGACTAATTAGACAGTGGTGGAGTTAGACTTTTAAAAATGAGGGATGTTCAACAATTTTTTGGTGATCAAATGATTTTTTTTT
Organism: Pittosporum tobira; assembly: GCA_032359685.1. Lineage (NCBI taxonomy): Eukaryota > Viridiplantae > Streptophyta > Magnoliopsida > Apiales > Pittosporaceae > Pittosporum > Pittosporum tobira. Next base: position 16,268 of record JAUMHB010072604.1, on the reverse strand, counting down.
TTAATTTTCTGAATTCTATCTTGACTCTTGAGTAAATAAATTAAGGGTATTAATAGCATACTCTTAATAAACAAGGGAATTGAGATTTTTTAGAAAATTTGGGGCTAACCAACTATGTACGTCTCCACCACTGAAATTGAACATTTTATTGATATCAGGCACTATCCTCCCGTCAAAAGGAGGCGCCACATATAAAGGTGGTGATGCTAGTTAGTTCCACCAAAATAATTGTGAAATCCTACTTTGTCCCGTAAATTTTTCATATGGTACCCCAATCCTACTAGTCACAATCAGTACCCCACTTTTCCTAGAACTAAAATAAACTCGCAAACAACCAACCTCAATCCCTAGAAATATTTCTTTATTCTTGGCAGAAAATTATTGAGGGTACCTAATTTGAAAAGGCTAGCTTCATCACCAACTTCAATTCCAACCTTACACAGCTAGTTTTTTAAGTCAATTTAATTGGATATTATATTTTTTTTTCCCCTAATCAATTTTTTTCTCAGTTTCGCATTTTTTAAAATGTTCATGTTCCTCCGGCCTCTTAGCCCAGCAGAATTCATTAAGTAAAGCTCAAAAAGGCAAAAAAAAAAATGAAAAACAAGAACACCATTAGAAGCTCAACATAACCATGAACCTTGGTTCAGTTTGTTATAGAAACCCTATGCGCTTTATTTTTCATCTTCCAAATTCTTCTTCACATCTGACTCAACCCCACTTCATATATTCCTTCCCTTACAGAAAAAGAATTCATTTTAACCTTTTGAAATGAATTTTCAAAATCCCAGAATCAAATTTGATATGAGTCATTTGAGTGTTGAGTTCTTTTTAATTCCTAGTAATTTTTAGATATTTTCGCAATATTCAATATCATCTCCACTAAAATTGAATGAATCCCATAATTTTTAAATTTTAAGAAAAACGAAAACATCTCTCTTTTTTTGGCAGGAGTTAGTAATATCTAAAGAACTACACTTGCTTTTGCTTTCAAGTTGGCCATCTCTATCATAGTCATATACATATTACTCTTCTGTTCCTCCACTCCAAAATTATAGATTTCTTTTCCAAAATCCTAAATTCAAACCTTAAAATACTAAAATAAACAAGAATTCATTAAATTTTAATAAGTACATCTTTGAATGTGGTAAATTATCTATAAAATACTACTCATTTGATACATTTGTTGTTTACAAACATATAATGAATTACATTAATTTTAAATTTTAGGATTTCACCGGTTGACTCTTAGAGAGTAAACTACAAAAAATGAGTGAAAATTTTACCTTGCCATTAAGCCACATGCGGTCCTGCTCAAAACTTGGACTCACAGTAACAGTAGTGGTTGTACACAAATGAACTGGATCCAGAGTCACACTTATACTATCATTGATTGGCAAAATTAGGGTTTCATCCCTCTTTCCCCAGTACTTAATCACTGCAATGTTGGTTGGTGTTTGAGCCGTAACCATCACTACCCATTTCTCCAATTCCTCACCCATTTCAAACCCAACAAACAAAACTTTTGACTTTCAGCCAAATGAATCAATTGCCCTAAGATTTAGCCACAAAGTTCAAGAAATGCAATAGACTTCACAGGAATTTAATGGGAGATAAAAGATTGGAACTAGATCTTAGAATGTGGAAGTGAAATTTAACAAACAATGAGGTGGATGTACATGCATATGTATATGGGTTTGTTAGCATTTTATAGAGGACGATGAAGAGCTTCCATTGTTGATACCTTTTCAGGTGAGGACAATTTTCAGAATCCCAGCCAGAGCTTTTTTATTTCTTCCTTTGATTATTGATGCGTGTCGGTATAATTTTTTCCACGTGCATCACGTGACCATGAAGATACTGTCTACTGTTTTCTTGAATTCCGTTTTTCAGATGCAAGCAGTAACAAACCCATTTTTAAAATTTTTTTTTCCGGGTAAATTAAGAACATTGATAATAAAATTAAAGAAGTTTTGGGTGTTATATCTGACATTGGATAATTTTAAAGTAAATTATTTTTCACATTTTAATTATAAAATGAAATTAATTCAACTTTGAAAATAGTTATTACACATAATGGTTAACGAGTATTATTTTTATTTTGACTTTAACTAATTGATCAAGAAAATCAAACAATTATAAATTAATATTCTATATCTAGTAGAAGACTTCACTACATTTTTGGTGTTTGATTCACTCATCAAGTCACTAACGCAAAAGACTGCTATTTTGGGTACTTCAAAGATCAAAAGAGATCAATCAAATCATTTTTTTAAAAATAATTGAATTTAAAAAAGGGTATTTGCTTATCAATATTGAAGCAAGCTTATCATTGATAACCAATGGGATTTTATTGTCTCAATAATGTTGAAAGCTAGTGTCACTGTTAAAGAATAACTATGATAAAATACTTGCGACACTAATTTAAATTTTATAAAACAAAATGAATTACATTACAACTAATTAACATTACAAGGTGATTACATACTACAATTGATAGTTGTTTGGGGCATCTCAATATTAATTTTGATTTTGATAAAGACAAATATGAATTAATGAATTTTTTCTAGTTTATACAGTAATATATAAGATACGTCAATATCTTTATTAAGTCGAATAAATGTCAAATATTGAGAATTGATGATTCTTTATTCGAGAAGTCAAGGTGCATGGAGAACTTTTGCTCGATGATAGACAAGAATTTTATTAAAATTTGGGAGATTGAAAACTAGATTAGAACTACTTCATCTCATAAGAATTTTCATGTAAATTCTCTTTCCTATATTCCAAAAGGTGCAAGCTTTACACACACACACACACACACACACACACACACAAAAACATATATATATATATATTTCCTTGAAATATATTAGCTTAGTTAGTTAGAAAAATATTTTAATTATATTATTAAATTACTTTTTGTTGAAATATATATCTTCATCTTATATAAAAATAATATTACTTATTATTTTCTACATCTTTCATATATTATATGAATTTTGAAAATATTGTTTACATGTCAAAAATATTTTATGGTTGTTATAATAAAGACTTTATGACCGTTATGAGAAGATTTTATGGTCGTTATGATAAGATTTTATGGTCGTTATGAGAAGATTTTATGGTCATTATGAGAAGATTTTATGATCACTGGAGATATGATCTTTAAACCATATAGACTCATTATCTTCTCATTTTTACATACCAATCAAGGGAGATATTTTTCAAAAGCCAAATTATTATAGTCTCTTATTCATCATTCTCTCTATTATCATTTTATATTTATTTTCATAGAATATTTCTGTATATCTTGATTTATATTATTCAAGCTTTTATCCTTTAGATCTTAGAATAAATAAAAGTTTCTTGATGTAATTGAGCACAACTTTATTGTAAAGGTTGAATCGTTTGGATTTTTGAGGAAGAAAAGGTGGTCTCATGTCCAATAGTGTATTGGAAAGATTCTTGGAATTGGGTCTTTAAATCCTTGAGGAAGAAAAAATAGTCTCTTGTCCAAGAAAGAATCGCAAAGGTTCGGGTTACAATTTGTAAAAAGTTTCTCCACTATAAGAATATTTTTGGAGAACTATTAGATCACTCAAGTTCGAAGAGGGACTTAGGGAATTGACTAGGAGAGTAGCTCCAGACCACTAGATTTTGTTGTGTTGTTTGATATGTAATTTCCTTTCGTACTTTTATTATTGTATGTTATGGTTCATCACACATGTATAATCAGTTTCCGTAAAAGTTAATTAAGAAATTTTTCAAAATAGTTAGCAATCTATTTGACTCCCTTCTAGATTGTTATTTTACACTAACAATGGTGTTTAGACTAATGGAATAACCACCATACTTACAATAATAATCTGAATTGCATACTTATAAATGATATCTTGATGAATTAATAAGTGTAGACAAGTTGTTTGTGTTTGTATGATGTGCAAGACCCAATTTTTGAATGTCTTCGTATCCAAAAATACTTGTCTTTAGCAAATGTACATTAGAAGTCTCTCAAAATAGAAATGTCATGATCTGTTTATTAACTCCTATGATCTATTTATTAACTCCCATGATCACAAGAGGTTGCTCGTCAGTGTAACACCCCTAATTTTCCCTCCTCTACTATCAAAATTGAGCATCATCTTATGTTACCATCTACATTTGAATCAGTTGCTTACCAATTTCACATGTTATATCTTACTAGAATCTAACTTATAAATAATAGAGGAAGCATAACTTTGATAATAAAATTATTATTATTACATCATAACATGTCACTGCACATCGTTGCCAAATACATCATAGAGTTCAAAGTTAAATCATTCTATAAAATTTTTATTGATTAAACAGTTGTCTACTATTTCACCTTCTCTTTTCCTTGCCTGAATATTAGCCTCATTCCATTATAGTTGGAAGGATTAAAAACATAACAAGAATGAGTAAAAAAATGATTAGTAAGTAATTACTCTATTACATCTAAAAATGAATTTTTCAGTCAAAAGAAAAATCTTTTTTTATTTTCTTTTTATTCAAGAATTGTTCAATATTATATTTTGATAGTTTGATTTCACGATCCTATAATAAAATCACATTAATAAACTGTTATCTAATTCCATGAACATAATATAAGATCAAGTTTATCACAAGATATTACAATAAGTATGAATGACTCACTAGTTTAACCAAATACCAAGTTTGAATTAAACACATCATCCAAGACATCAATACTCGATCTTAGAGAAATTATGTTATATGATCATGCTTATGACAAATATATCATACTATACAAGGATTTAAAGATGCATATAGTTCAACATTTCAATCATAGAGCATATATATGATATTTACATACCTTGCACAAAAAACCGTACATGTGCAAGTGAAATAATAACTTATAAATCAATAACTAGCAAAACAAACTTTGAGTTTAGTTGCCTTAGTACAACTTTAAAGTTTCCACATCACTATTTTCACCTCAATTACGTCTCTTGGCTTCCTTTAAGCTCCCTCATACTGTCCTAACAAAATTAAACAACCTCTATTAAGTGTTCGAACTCAAAAGGACTTTGAAAAAATCTAAAGGTTTAAAATGACCGTAGACTAAATACTTAAAAATAAAATGACAAAAGTGTTCTCAAAACTTTAACTTGGTTATGAGGGTAAAATTCACATCATGACTCAATTGAAAATAGAGAATTTTTTTTTTCACACTCTTTTTTCCTATTTCCACATATTATAACACCCTTTCCTGAGCCAAAAGGAAGGGAGCATCACATTCAATTGAACTAAACCTTGAACAATATCCATAGCATTAAAGTCCATATTAAAATCATCATAAGGTTATAATTAAACTTAAATTCTCAAATAAAATTTACAATTGACTAATCTTTACAATTAACTAATCCTTGATAATTGATAACATAAACTCTAATTGTTTGGATCAATAATAGCTAACTTTCTTCACACAACCCAAACTACCCTTGATTACCTACCACGGGAACAAAAACACAAAAGACTGGTAGCGAGTAGAAGACTTATATACGGATTAAAAATTTCGTAGTCCACAAAATGAATAAGAAAATCAAAGAGATCAATTGCAACAACGAATATGAATGAATAGATCGATAAAGAACAAAAGCAAATGTATCAAAGTGGAATCGCGCAACAAAAGCAAGTATTTTCAAAATGAAGTAAAATCTTTTTACAATATAATTTTAATAAATGAACAATTCATTCAAAATATTAAACTTGAAATCCAAATTAAATAATAACTTGGATAGTACAAAAATCCACCAATAGCATCCATGTGGCTGCATAGCATACTAGTGGAGTCCAACATTCTACTTCCATCGGTCATCCAAATGAAATGGTCCAAAAATATAGAAGGTAGTGGCTTGTCTAATATCACCCTACCAGACTGTTCAAATTCGATGGGTTATGGCCACTAGTGTGATGTCCCGATCTCTCATCCAACTACTATTCACTTCAACCAGATGTAAAAAATACATTTCTTTAATCAATCTCTTCTAGGATATACATTTTTGTCCCTGGTCTGTTGTGATGTAGCGTAAGTTAAGTACAAATTACAAAATATTTTATACAAATAACTACAATTCAACAACTCACTCAACCTTCTGCCTCAGGTTAGACAAATCTCCAATTCTGTCTTGTCCAAGATCTCTCGTTTCCAAAATTTAACTAACTGCAAAATAATTAAATCAATAACAAGAGTAAGCGACTAATGCTCAGCAAGTACATCTTCTTCAATGCTAAAACACATTATATTTCAGTCAAAATATCTTCATAACAAAAATCATTTCTTGAAAACACATGCAATACATTTGACATTTACATTTCTCATTTTATGTTTCGTTTCTCATTTGCCCTGTCTCGTTTAATCGACTGAATCCACAGATGTATATTCGTCCAATCTGTTTTATAGATTGAACCACCCATGATTATATTTAGGTTTTTCTTTCCTAAGCATACGCATTTCAAATATTTTTTTTAAACGTTTAGCAAAACTATATGCAATTTAATATGCACTAAGGAACAATTTATGCATTCACGACAATCAATACTAAGTATAGGGAAGACAACAATTGTATGTAAAAGAGGGGCAAAAGAATGCACTTGTCTTGCTCGCGCTTTAAACTTACTCCCAATGTGCCTGCCAGTTAGCCTCCGTTTCCGTTTTCGTTTTCTTTATTCCACTCGGTTTTCCCCGTTTACAATCCAAATTAATCTTGGAGCCTTATCTAGCTCTTAAATAATTCCTAAGTTCATAAACGACCTCAATTTAGGCAATTAATAGACCCCAAAGCATTACAACCTTTCTATGACTTGATTTAACTAATTTTCAATTTCCAATTTACTGAGTCAGTGGCGTTTAAATATGTATAACTTATTTTATGTTAACTTTTTATCATAAAATTTATTTTTTTTTACATTTTAAATTTCCATAGCTTTCCATAGTCTCAAAAACGACTCAATTCCGACGTATAATGAAGAACTTGTGACTTTTCAAAATTGGGACAATTTCCAGAAAATTTGCTCTGTTTTGAGTTTATTCCAGTGTATTTCGGAAATTTTATAAAAATATTAAATGACTTCAAAAAATTCTAAAACTTTTTAGGAAAACTCTAAACTTGTCCAAGTATGTCCATAAAAAGGTTCGTGAATTTTCAATAAATACGCTATTTTTCATAGATTTTCAAAGTTGACCAAAATTCTAGGTTCCCCTTTTTCTCTGGGAAGCTACTGCTGTCACTTTCTAATATTTTATTAAAATACCAAATAACCTCTGTTTCTTATAAAATTTTGGAAAATCGATGTTAACAATTTAACTATGTTCTCAAAAACTTTCGTGTAAACGCACGCGTAAATTATTTTATACGATTTTTCAAATATAACCAGCAGTTTCAACTTTTCAAATTCTAGCATGCATGACTTTGCTCTTTTCACTAACCAAGTTGTAAACTCACTTAATACATGGTTTCATTACTCTACTTTAAACCCTCCAATACATGCATATGAGTTCATGAAATTAATCTAAGCATTTTAAGTAATAATCCCATCCTCCAAGTAATCCCCACAACATCAAACACCGATCATGCTTTCCCATCCTCCTCCATGACAAAGTCCAATTCTTTACTAAATAACCATGCATAAACCTCAACTATAAATTATCCATGACCTTAAATAGTAACATAAATTACAAGATCATAATTCAAAGTTATGGTTTATACCTCTTTCCTTGGTTGTTTGCAAGAGATGTGTGTACCACCCCTAATCTGCCCCCTCCTTGCATTGATCCTCCCTAAAATCAGCCTCCCATTAGTAAACCTTAGTAGTATATAGGGTTTGATAGCTTGGTTGGATATTATAAGGTTTGGATTCACTTGATTTTGGCTTGATTTGCCTTGGTTTGGCAAGTTGCTCTTGATTTTCTCTTTTTTTTTTCTCTTCTCTCTTTAGCTTCTCTTTCTCTTGGATGACAAATGAGCACAAGTCTCCCTCTCTCCCCTTTGGCCAAATCCCATATGGGAGTATTAGTGGCTTGACTTGTTGACTAGAGTTTGGTGGATCCAGGGCCACAATTTCTTACTTCCAAAGCTAATTGATGGTCAAGATTGGATGTTTCTTATTCCACTAAAACAAGACACCTACACTAGCACTTGTTGGCTCCAAAACTCTCAAATCACACATGCTTCAAGATTTATGGAAGTAATCACCACAAACTTGACACCTAATTCGGCAATATAGTAATTTCACAATTCAAACATTTTCAAATCAATTCTTTCCCACCAAAATAAAATGATGATCATCCTTGGACCTCCTATAAGCTAAATTTCAGCCATGGCATTGTAGTGGGCTTGTCCATGCATTTATATCACTTTTGTCCACAATCTAAGCCACTTTTGGTCCATGCCTTAACTTAGTTTTAGTCCACACTTTTTATTCAAGTCCAATTGAAAATTAGCTTGTCCATAATTTTCTTTTTATGCGTATCAATTTCTTTGGTCAAACTTTACAATTCATCTGGCCATGGTCCCTTAATTTGGGTCAGTTACTAGCTAGGGTTTATAAAAAAATCTTAGGTCCAAATTCTTTTGAATCCAAATCCAAGAAAATTTCATAACTTGAATAAAATATTTCGTCATTACTACCAAATTAATAAAATCTACTAAATTTGGAAAAATTACATAATCAAAATACAATTAATTTACATTATTCATAACCCAAATTCTTGGGATCTCATAACTAGTCCCAACCGCTCACCCTAAATTAGCACAATAACCTTCAAGCACCATCACTAGCAGTTGCGCCTTACCTCAGTTGTACTCGAGGTGCCAATATTCAAAATTTGATAATTCGATAATTCAGTAATTTAATAATTTGATAGTTCGATTATTCGCTTGTAAAATCAATATCTCAAACATCAATTGTATGTCAATATTTCAAATATTAAAAATTTTGTTAGCTAACAAAATTTTTAAATCAAGAATAACTAAAATGGAAAAGTGAAGTACAAAATATGTGCCTGATAATCAAACCCACGAGCGCTAACCTCAAAAGCCCAAGGAAGATTAGCCTCAAATACCTAAAGTATTAACCTCATTGTCAAATGCTGCTCTCAATTAGAAATCTTTAATCATCACCTAAAATAGGGACAAAATGCACCCTAAAATTTCACCGAAAATACAAGTTGTATCATAAACTAAATTTTTGAAAAAAAAATTACCCTAAACTTTATTTTTTTTTCTAATTAAAAGCACCTTGGGCCCCCATTTTCCGTCTGTTTACGTTAACAGACGATTAAGGAGCGTGTAAGCTGAAAGGTGTAAGCTGAAGGGTAAAATAGAGTTTTCACATATTATTACCTCTATCTTGCTTTCTATCTCTAAAGTCCATTTCTCTTATATCCTTCCCTAATTAATTATCCAACCTAGTGATATCTCTAGCTTAATCACATTTAGTTTGTTGTTCAACAAATTTAATAATTAGTTTTTTGTAGCAACAATGTAAGGTTTAGTCTTAGTCAAAACACGTCTGAATTTAATTATCTAACAAAAATCGTCACCAGATCTAATCCACACCTGACTAGTCTCAGTCTTTTAATCCTAAAACTACCTCACTAGCCACGACGCAACCTCATTTGCCTTCTCCGTCAACATCACGGGCTAAACCTTCGCTTAGATTGGTAATTCAATTATTCTTTTGATATTCTTTTACCTTTTTTTGATAGGTAACATTCTTTAACCTTCCCTGTTTAGGCAGCTAAAGATATCTTATATCGATAGTTCCCTGATCCAAAATTGGATAGCTAGAGATTGCAATAGAGGAGATGTCAACTTCAGACCTGTAAATTGGGATCTATTGAAGTTGTGAAGACAGAAAAGTTGATAATTATATTCACAGTCCGTGTTTATTTACTTTTTTTTCTTCACCTTGTTAGTTTTTGGGTTTGAAAGTAAATCTACACAGCTTTCAATTCTTGTTATTTCCAATTTGGCGATTACTAGCATGCACAAACAAGGAATGTGGCCAGATTTTCATTGGCACCAAGGTCAACCGATGACATGTCAATCTCATATTTGCTATACAACTTCATTCACAAGACCTAGATGGCAGGAATAATATGTGCATTCTCTATTTATCTAATATTTTGAAATTTGATTTTTTTTTCTTCTTCCTACATGGATTAAAATTTGAAAGCCATTTATTTGTATTGAAATGGACTACTGGAGAATGGAAATTTGAAAGCAGTAACTTAGTAAGTCCATTATTGGACTGAAGTATAGAAGTAGAGAATGGATATAAGAGTTTGACAGGCCCAATTTTATTTTTATCGCATACAAGCCAACTGACCAATAATGTTTTTATTAATACAATTGTATTTAGAAACAGACCCAACAATTGTAATTGGAAACAAGCCCAAATAGTCATATAAAACAGGCCCAGCAGGCCCACACAAGCTGCCCAAAAATGGTTCCAAATAGGTCAGTTATATCGCACCAACCGAATATAACCGTAACCGATCAACTAATAATTGACAGATGTACTTAATTTTGATCGGATTTGGTTATGGAGTGGTCCTTAACTTGGTTATGGAGTGGTCCTTAACTGATTCTTTCATATCGGTTGATTTTTTTAACAATAACCGACCAATGTACACCACTTTTGAAAATGGTGTATAGTTGCAGGTGACATAATTGCATAAAAACTAGTTTTACAATCAAGTAAAATTCTCAATTTAACTTTAAAAAAAAATAATACAGTAATAAATGTACTATTCACAATCGATGTCATCATATTATAGCATGAAGGGAATTATATGGACTGATAAACTGACCTTGTGTGAGCCGCTCAAATTCAATCTACCACACTTTCAAAGATGTTTCACCCATGGGCCATATCCATTTAATAATGAATGGTTATGAACATTCATTAAATTATGATCCCATTTTGTCAGACAGACACATAAATACAACATTATATTACATATTCGGGTCCATTATCCATTCAGTATCAAAATTACAAATGATTATTTATTTTTAGTCCTAAATTTGCATAAAGTAGCAAATTACGTTTAAACGAGTTTTATAAAATATGGAACAGTCATTCGGTACGCTTTGGCAATCCTTACCCGTATTACCCTTACCTTCGACTTTCGAAGGATAGAGGAAATATCAGTACACACACACACACACACGCGCGCGCGCGCACAGCGACCAGGATTATGTAAAAACTGAAGATATAAATTTACCTGAATATTTAACTAGAGTTTGTT
>JAUMHB010072593.1:0-13036 GCA_032359685.1 Pittosporum tobira | reverse complement strand
ATAGAAAATTTGAGCTTATTCAACAAAGTTTTTCCACACAAAAGTGTAAACATCGGCCGTTTTGTTTTAACAATTCAGAAACCTTGGGGCTCGATGGGAAATAATGGGTATGGTTATTGATTGCCAAAAGAATTTTAATCCAACTGTGCATGACATAATACTCTCCCAAAAGTTGTACACCGGATGCACGACGAAAAACCACAAACACCAAAAAGACGTCACCTTAATTATCTCGAGGTGCTTAAATCTGAACAGGCAACTTAAACAACCTTGATATTGTGATCGTGGACGAAGAATTCAAACAGAAAGAATATGAACCATAGATAGCATTAATAAGTTTATAAAGTACCAAAAAAGACCTAAAACATCCAATTTCAAGAAGTGAAGGGAACACGTGCAAATAATGTTCACACCTTTCCATTTCTTTATAATGTGCTCATTCTCCTCTAGCTTTACTGACTTTTTTCTGCATACTAGAAAGTCCCAATCTCAGATATGAAAAAACCTAAAATATCGCAAACTGAAATCAACTAAATTTCTTCTAAACCACCCAATCTCAACCAACTCTGTTGCTAATAGTTCGATAAAGAGACCTAAGCTGTGTGTTCCATTTCTCTACAGCAGCATACTTCTTCATCCCCTTTGACCTGCAGGACAGATATTCCAGTGATTATTATACAAAACAGAGTGTGATCTCGCTCTAGCTCTCGCTCTCTCTCTCTCTCTCTCTCTCTTCAGAAAATTTTAGAGATGAAAGTTGACTGACCTGTCACCACGCTCCAAGAGTCTGTTTACTTGATCAATATGCCCTTGTATCCGATTATCCAATATTAGTGACACCAATAGCTGCTCAACATCCCCCTCTGGCACGTTAAGCTCCTGAATAGAAAACAACTTAAGTAATTAATGATAATTCAAATGCCATCCAAAAGGACCAAAAGAAAAATTAATAAAATCCAATAATTAAAATCTGAACTAGAATACTAAGTAGAAAGCTATAAATGGCTTCACTGAAGGTGTAGAACAGAAAACATAAATTCAAAAATTCTACAAATATCATCCAATGAAGAAACCCACGACATAACTGAATGAGAAACAAGGGCCTACACTGTTCATGCAAAAAAAATATTTCCCTACTTTTTATAGCTTTGACTAGTCAACACAGAGAGAGGAGGAGAAAAGAAGGGAAGAGAGAGAAAAAGAGGGGGGGGTGGGGGTGTGGGGATGGGGATGGAACAAGAGAGAGATGGGACTAGTATTGCTAAATATTCCACAAATATATCCAGTGTTGCTAGTGGAAATTATGTATAACAAAAGGAAGCATCACAGACATTAAAAGTGGAAAACCGATGGCTTCGGTTGCTAAAGAATAGCCAAAGTATGCTACAAAAGCAGTTTGCTACCTTTGATATGAAAGGAATCCTGATCCTTGTATAAGGTTTGATGAGCTTGAGCAAGACTTGCGTTCTGATATTTTTTAGGAGGTCTTCAATGTAATTTCTGATAAAGGGATCATCCATAATAGTTTTTCTGTTACTCTGCAAAGAATCATTTTGCCAACACTCACTCTCTTGCAAAAGCAACAAATATGTACATGCCGTTGTGTATAAGTAGAAACCTGATACAACTAAAAGCAAGCGACCAGTCTAACCTTGAGGATTTTCTCAAACTCCAATATCTCATTCCGTTGATAGGCTGCAATCAAGTTTGTCATGGCCAAAATTTCATTGTCATTTTTGTATCTGCAAGAAAGAATATTGAGGTCACTAGTAACTACAAACAAAAACCAAGATATAAAGAATAAAAAGATTTTGGATAAAATGTAACATACGGCTTTGCTTCCTGCCCATCAAATGGATTAACTTCAGACTCCATCAGCATGTTGGCCAGAACCAAGTATCTGCAGAACAGTAAGAAAATGTAAGAAGCTTGACACTAAAGTTTTTCACCTCTTTTTCCTCATCATCCTAATAATTTTTTACCACTACAAGATCATTTTTGTCTAAAGAAAACTTCTGTCGCTTCAAAATTACTTGCACCAACTATAGAACAGGTTTGACATAAATCATGGAAGTATTTTTATACATACTTAAGACACTGTATACGCCGCTGATTCCCAGCTTCATCATAATTCTTAAAAGCCTCAAAAAAGTCAGTAGCTGCTTCAGCCCACTGGCGCTCAGCCATATGCATTTTACCACCACACTCATGGATTATTCCCATTATTCTTGGATGTGGTATTGCTGATTTGATTGTAAGTGCTTTTTGGTACAGTTGCTGTGACAAATCCAGGCATTGTTAAACCGTAATTTACACAAAATACATGCACATCAGAAAAAAAAAAGAAGCAAAATCTAGAATGAAAAGGTCCGCCAAATCAATAAACTAGTAAAGCAAAAATCCAGTATTGCTCTGCATCTAGTAACAAGGTTATGTGGCATATTCAACTATGAAACTTAAATCATCTCGTATCCAAAAATAAATTTATAAAATCAGGGGACAATGTCTTTACACGAAGAACATGTATTATAAATGCACACGTAACCCATATTTTCCACGTACAAAAAATGGTCAGTTCCATTCATCGATCTGATATTACTAGGTAAGAAGAAGAATGGGTAAATTTTCTCTCAGACTAACAGTCCACAGTGTCATTTTAGAAGGATTTTTATCAATTCCACCTAAGCCATCCCTGTGCATACAATTTAAAATTTTCACTTGCTCTACCTACAGTTGTCAGGAGGATAGAGAGAAAGTGCTTCCTGTCAATCCGTATTAAGCGAAACCACCAGGCATCAATACTGTTACACGGTCTATTACTCACAATTTATTTAATTATTTTCTTCATAAGTATTATAATGATCCCTAATCTTCGTTAAAAGTAAAAAAATAGTTTTATCTCCAAAGGATGCCCACATATTATCGTATCTCACATATTTAGACAATAAAGAGATAAGATTTCATCATCTTAGAAGATCAAAATGACAACAAGATGCAATCATTTAACATTTCTGACCTTGAGTTTCTTGTTATTTTTCGTTTCGGTGTACATTTGAATCTCAATTGCATACACTTCCAAAAGCTGGGTCCCTTTCTTTTGATCATCACTACCATCCGATTTTTGACATGATTTGTGAAGTTCCTTCAAAATCTGTTAACATACATTAAAAGTGTTAATAGTACAAATTAAAATATGTAAATACTGGTGAGACAGCTAAAGAGCACATCTAAGTCAATCCCATACCTTATTCGTTCGACCATACTCACCCATGTCAAACCAAATTTTGCAAAGCTTAAGATTTGTCTTAAACCACAACCTCTGCACAAAAGCACAATTTACATCATTACGTATTTCAAAAAATTGGATACATTTTATTTTTTTAAAAACATTATACACAAGATAATCTCTAACCTCATTTTTAGCCTCTTCAAGGGCCTTCAGAGTGGTCTGGTAGAACTCCTGCAAAAGTCCAAAGTTCTGGCCAGCTGACCCAGAAACAAAATCCATTATGCTGTTTAAACATTTTTCACTATAATTCCGAGTCACTGCTGATTTGATGTAGGTCAACATCACCCTATAGGCTTCCATCATTTCTTTATACCTCCCTAAGCGATAATGAAGTTTGACAGTCTGCTTAAGCGCTTTAAACCCCCTGACAAAACAGAAGGAAAAAAAAACATATAGAGACTGCAGAAAGAACAATTTCTATATAGATGGCCGATTACACAGGTCATAAAAATGAAGTCAAAGTACAGTAAACCATGTAAATTGTGAAATGAAAAACAAACTTCAAAACAGTTGACAAAGTACGAGTGAAGTTTGGCAGAAACAACAGAAAAACTTGTGAAACCCTACTCTGAGGGTTACCCATGCTTCCATGGAAGTATATGTGCAAATGCCACCTAAGAAACATTTATCAGGTAAAATTAATGTGAGAAAGAAGAACGAATACAGTCAAATGTTCACTTACGGCCACATATATACAAACTAAATCATAACAAGATTACATACAACAACCACAACTATTTCCAAATTTTACAAAGGATTGAGATCTTCAGGGGAAAAATCAGTTTAAACTTTGAACTTCAACAAATCTTCAAGAAAATTCATCCATTAGATCAGGAAGGCTATAAATTTAATATCCAAACCTATAAAATAAGTTTTCCGAGCCTTCATAAATTCATAATTGACCATCTAGCAGGAAATTTTCTTAAATTCAACATAGTATTTTAACCACTGATTATGAAATCATCAGAATGCAAGACTTCCTAAATTCATTCAGATGCCACTGGGGAGTTAAACATGAGGAAAACCGAACTATATAAGCTTGTATTCATATCAACGTGCATATTCCATAATAAGCTTACCATTCCGCTTTTTTTGGTTCCATGGCAACTACCTCAGCAAAACCAGCAAGGGCACCCTCTGGCTCAGTTTCAACCAAACCTGCCAAATTATATTTATATAACTAGGAATCAATCCGCATAGTTTATACAAATTGAATTAACAAAACAGGAAGCCATATGAAATGATACTTAAATATTATAGATTTCAGATGTTCCAGTAAAATGAATCCAAACCCCAGAGAAGCCATCAAATAGATTTTACAAAGACACTTTACTCATAAGAAATTGAGGGAGATCAGGATGTGAAACAGATAATCCTTCTTCGAAATATAAGGTGATACGTAAAGCAAAACAAAGACGGGAGACAGAAGATCTGCACTTCACAAATTACTCCCCGTTAAACTTGACCCCTTCCTTTTCTGTATGTGAGAAAACTCATACTCCTACCATTTAACTTTGTCACAGATGATCGTTTTGCAAAATAAAAGAATCTAAGCAGATTGTTAGCAGAACTTCAAAACCTGGTAATGCTTTAGGATGTACCTCCCATAGATGTAATCAATTATCAATTGAAATATATCTTGAGGAGGATAACACAATATTGTTCTTCAGATAAAAACTAGAAGAAGTAACTTATGACCAGATAACTTTCCTAACTAGTTTTCTCATAGCATGAAGGTACCCTTTTGCCGCATTTCCTGATCAAAGAACATTGTCCAAAATAACTTCATTTGTAGTTTATGTCTTCTGCATGCTGTCCATAAAATTTACGTTTTGGGTTTTGTTTACATGTGGTTCATCATGTTGACATATTGTTATTAAAAAAGTTGACTCTATGGTAGCCAAAATTAAAGTTTTATCATTTGTAACGACCAAAAGGCTTTGATAAACTACAGAGAAGCACAGCAGGTCCAGTCAAAAATATTATCTGCAGCATGTAAAAGTAGATTTAACGGAACAAAAGGTACCTTTTGAGTTGTAGTATTGATTCTCAATGTCGACATCCTGCTCTTCAGGCTCATCTTCCGAGTACTCAAACCCATAATCCTCCATATCCGCATCTACAATAAACATATAAAATAAAAAATAAATACTCTTAAACATGCTTTAATGCGCTTTGCGAAACTGCTGTTCAGACAATACTCAGCTTTTATACTACTCGCTTAGTACAATAAGAAATAAAAGATCAAAATTTGAAACCCTAGACCAAAATTTCCAAGTTTCCACACCCGACTAAAGTAATAACTCAGTCACGAGTTGAATCAAAGCTGATGAAAGAACTCGATTACACGAGATTGTAATTACAAAATTTAAGTCCTTTAATAATCTAACGATTCAACTAACGAAAGATCATAAAAGAGAAAATAGATTGTTCTTACCAGAGCCCATGATTACCAGAGGATGAGGAGGACGAGAACGAGGTTTTCGATCTTCCGAGATGACTTCTTCGGACTGCGTAATTAATTAGGGTTCTATTTTTTGTGGGCAAACTCGTAGCACGAGTGAATGAAGAAGCTTTTGAAACCCTTACATAACTATGTAACGAAAGGCGAAAGCCCACGCGCTACTCAAAAGGGTTTTATACAATTATACTATAAATTTAAACATATTTTAAAATTATTTAATTTAATACTTTAAAAATTTTATGGTTGATTATATAACTCATCATAATGCCAACTCACTTATCTCTTGAAATATTTTATTTTTTCAATTTTAGACTCATTTACTCCATAAAAATAGTACTGTTTTCACTTTTTTTGAAGTCTGACTTGTAAATTCTTGAAATATAAATTTGATGCAATTCATAGAATTTGAAAATAAAATTCCTTTTTAATGAATACGTTGTAGTAGTACTTTGTGCATACATGAATTGAAAGAGTTCCAAATACTTGATAATGATAAAAGCTCAGTTATATTTATTTAGAGAATAGAGAAAACAAAAAATTGGAGAAAAAGAAAGAAGGATAATTAATTTGAAAATATGATTTTTTTTTTATAATTACTAATATTTTACGAACATAGAAATGGAAGGAGGAGGAAAAGTTGGGGTAAAAATGAAAATTTGGAAGAAAGTTAAAAAACGAAAATAAAAGAAGAGACAGAAAATGAAGACTTCTTGTTCTTCTGGCATTACCCTAAGTAACTTCTTTTTTTTTTGGTACATGTATTAATATATACAGAAAAAATGTAGGCAAATTTGAGGGTAAGTGATACCAAAGAAAAAGACAAAAAAATATAAATGATAAAAAAAATATACTCATTAAAACATTTATTGTACACTTATATTCAATCATATTTTATCCTCAAAATTTTCACAATATAGTCGAACAAATTCATTATTAATTCCAATTAAAATGTTAACTAACTCTTAAAAGTAGAGTACTTGACCCCAAACAACACACGCGCCCGCTCCCCACACCTCCAAAAAAAAACCCACACGACAAAAAATAACTCAACCCAAACCCAAAACATCAACCCCCCCCCCCCTTCTCTCTCTTTCTCTCCCTCTTCTATATTAATAAACATAAAGAAAATTTAAAATAGTACAAATCTAAAACTTCTGATATAGTAATAAATTGATATAGTTCAATAGAAGGTAAAGCTCCAATAAACTTTCAGATTTTCTAATCCAATTAAGATGTCAAACAGAAAATCACATGAAAACCAGATCCATTGGCACAGTGGACACAAGCTTCTCACTGTTATAAATTATGGATATCCAATAAGTAAGCACACCCTTGAATATAAGCCAACCCCTTTTGAAGCGTGAATCAAAGCTTTAAATGTGCCGTCTTGGGTTAATTTGACAAATCAGTGTTATTCAGCTACTCACAAGATCACATCAAAGAAAGTTGACATAAACGCCCGGCAGAATCAATCCGCATCCATTTCTTCAAGGGCAGCTTTTGCTGCTGTCTTAGCTTCTTCTAGAAGCTCATCTGGAACCTAGCCCATAAAAAGAAACAAAAATACATCATAGATACATAACAAATCCCTATTTGAAGTCAACCACGTTACGGCTAGAACTACAAGCTGTCAAGTACGAACTATGAACCTCTTAATTTGTTTGATCTGTTCAATATGATTCGATACTTGTAAGTAAGAAGTAAAAGGAGTTAAACCATTTAGCAGCATATTACATTATTTAGGACAATATGCTGGATGACTCAATCACTTGTAAGGATACTTGAGAACCTAAAAAATCTAGAACAAAAATGACAGGACTTTATCAGGATTTGCTAATAATTTTTGCTTCATAAGATTATTCAGCTAATTTGAATACTGATTGTTGTAACTACTGAGATTTAAAAAAAAAATGTTTTCGCTTCTGTAATTGCTGAAAGATAAAACAAGTGAGATTTAACGAGCAATGTGTATACCTTCTGATGCTGACGCTTCGACTCATCACAAACCCAACTCATTTCCAATTCAAAGGCCTTGTCTTTCGCCTCATCATGTACTCCATAAATTCTGCTAAACAAAAGGAAAAGTTATCAAAACTCTAAAGAATTTGAATAGATAACAAAAATACAAAGAACAACATAAGCTTCAAAAGGTGGTCATGACATTGCAGTGACATTACCACTCTGAATAATATACTAGCAAAAGTCCCACACTTCAGATAAAATAATAAAACAATGATCACCATATAAAAAATAACACTTACATCTTGGCTACTTCAATAACTCCTTGGCGGCAAGTCATGTCAGAGAGCTTCAATTTTTCAATCTCTCTGTACACAATATAATCAACTCCATGTCAGCATATTAATAATGTTTATTATCATGAGGAAATTAAATAATAAGAGAATGTGGATGCCTGATAGAAAGTACTAACTGGCTATCACTTTCCTTTTATAGATGTCCAGTACACGGAGAGAAACCAAAAAAAATAAATAGGAACATTGCATCATTCAATATATTTTAACTAGACAAACATTTAAGAGATTGAATTCGAATCACCAAATATAACGCAAGCAAATGAAAACTGACTTACGTCTTGGCAGCCTGCCTACCCTTCCCGATAGCAGTGCCAAAGTATCTCTGAAATAAATCACTCACACATTAATTCAAAAACACAATCCTACAAATTTGACTAAATACAAGAGAGTATAATAAATAGGAATGCTACAATTATCTGTAAAAACTTCTGATAAGAAAACAACTCACATAGGAAACTCCTGAAGGTTCAATCATGTATAATTGGGGTCCCTCTCTGTCATAACCTCCAAGAATTACTCCAGACCCAAAAGGCCTACAATATCATAATTTAGTGTTTAAAAGAAGAACAAATTGCAGGCAGTTATTGTGATACTTAGTTCCAGATCGGTTGAGAATGAAAGCAGTAATGGCTTTATATAGGCCTTAGCTGACTATCAAGAGTACCTAATAACTCAAGGTTTTCGGCCAGACCTGTGATGTGCCAGTGGGCTTAGTTGGTACTCTTTGGTCTGGGGCATTACAGTTATAAAGGTGGAAACTTCCGAAAGATGTGATGATATATCTGAACAAACCTGAGCCACCAATAAAGTGTACATAGATGCACATAACTAGCAACACGTTCGGAAAGTTCTTTCACAGGAATTTGTTCACCATACAGGCTGCACAACGCACCCATAAGATATTAAGATTAGCAAGGGAGTATAACAGTTACACAGCTAAGACTTATTTTGTTGGCAATTCCATTGCAAATGTAGATGTTGGATTTTCTCATATCCAGATAATAGTATTAGAATAACCATACAAGGTTCCCAAACATATCTAAGGATTGTCAAAAATGGAATTTTATTTCTCAAAGGCAGGCCTATTCTTCTCCAAAATCAGTTATAAGCATCCTTTAAATCAAATAATTCTTGACAAAGTCATCAATATAAGTATGTGATAGTATTAAGATAACATCTATTTCTAGCAAGAGCGTATAATGCAAATATATATACATATGTTGCTTCTTCAATAACAAAATTCATTTATGAATTATCCAGATGTCATTGCTTTATGTATCTTTTGCTTGATTAAATACATCTTTTAATTGATGCAATATATGTTATTAAATGTCAATCCCATATAGACCAAACCAAGGCCTACATAGGATTTTCCCTGGTTTGTTCTATAGATAGATAGATAGATAGATCAAACTAAGGTTACTTATCAATGTCTGATGACATCCACGTCATCACATGAATTTCAGCCAATGTAATTTTAAAAATATTATCGGACAAACAACACATTTTTTGGGACAATATATCTAAACCTCTGTGCTTCTATACGTATCTGCCAATACTTAATCGTTTCTTTTATCAAAAAGTGTCTCAGTTCTGAAATCTTGTGAAGCACAAGTCATACGAGTATATTCTTAACATGAGATATGGTAAATGCCTGTCTAAGCAAACCTTTCATAGTTGTTAGCCTCAGACTTTGCTCGCGCAACAATCTGTCTCCCGTCTGCGGCTAACCCTGCAACAGCCTGTAAATGGAAGAACACCAGCAAGACAACATATTAAAAATTAGTATAATAAAATATTATGTGGCTAATTTAGATCAAGTCGCCCAAAAAATATTACCTATAGACTTAGCCTAGGACTGAATGACCTTCATGTGCAAGCTAACAGAAAATCAGAAAATCACAAAGAATAGACAAACAAATAAAGTACATCCTACTGGCCTGTCTGCTTAAGTAGTTTATTCTCAAGATGCAACACAAGGCTTTTCAGGTCAAAGGCCCCTAGGCAAACCATAATTATCAAAAGCGCACCCAGGCACAAAGCGAGGCGAGGCGCAGTTTGTGGGCTTCACTCAAGGTAGGCGCAGAAAGAAAGAAAAGCGCGCACTTTTAGCGCTTAAGCTCCAGGCACAAGTTCAACTAAGGCGCGCCTAAGCCCTTTGAACTGAGTTTTGGAGCTTTACTTGGTTATTATCTATTTCAAGCAGTTCAAGTAGCCATTAACTTGACTTATTGTACTAGTTTATGACTTAATATGTTCTTGGTTTATGGTATTCTAATTTATAAATCTATTTTGTAGTTGTTTTCGCATGTGAATGATAAAGAAATTATAAGATTATATTAAATTATAATTTATTTACATATATCATATATTATGCGCCTCATTTCAGTGAAGTGCACACTTTGCACCTGCGCCTTGCTCCTAGGCTTCAGAGGACCTTTGCGCCCCAGGTGCGCCTTGTGCCTTAATAACTATGAGATAAACTAAGTAAATACAGTTCAGGGGCTTCTTTTTATTTAGGAGGTTTCAAATAAATATTACTCATATGGTTTGTTAGGTGGTTTGGTGACACAAGGAGATGTGCTAACGGGGTCCGAGGAGTTACCTCATGAAGATATTAGTAATAGAATTCTTATTAGTTCTGTATGGCACGGGGTGCTATTTACGTCTTGCAGTAGCTCACTTAGTCTCCCTCCGTTCCACAAAAGGAGTCTCATTTAGAAAATTGAAAAGAAGTCCCATTTAAAAAATTCCTGAACTTTAAGGATATACTATTTATTCCGTCTTTAGCCCTAAAATAAACTTGTAAGCATTGTGCATTTGTATTATTATCAATTAAAATGTAAGCTTTTTTCGTGGAACAAAAGAATTTGACAAATGAGACTCTTTTTGGAACAGAGGGAGTATTTCGCATGAGAGTGAATTGAGCTAGTCTAAATTCATAAAAGATAAAAATGTCTGCTGAAGTAAGAAATTTTTCACTTTTAATCTGTCTGTGGGTAAACATCACCAACAAAAATTCAACTACCAACACTAAGCAATTGTAGTTAACGGGAAATATACAATAGCTATTTGACTTTTCTTCAGGTGTATGTAGAGTTCTAGAGTTTTAGGGTAAGTAATTAGATACACAAACTGAAGCCATTGTGCATTGTAATGTTACCACTAACTAAAGGCAAAAAAAATTGTATTCATAAAGAATGTGTAAGACATAGATAATATGTAAGACAATTTGTCTATTACGATGTCTAAGCTAAACGTCCAATACAAAAATACACATATGTCGAGATTAAGAGGAACAATTACCATGCCGGAATGGCGATGCACAGAGTGGATTCTACGATTGGAACCAGGCAACATCATCTTTGACGCGATCAGCTTCTCAACCCCCTAACAAACCAATAATATCGGAGCATAATCAGCAAACGAGAACTGAAACCCTAGAAATATATAAGTACATTCGCCCGTAGAAAGGTTTACAACCCTAAACGAAGTACCATGACAACGCCATCTTTGCATTTGATGGCGACAACGGTGCCGCTATTGTCAACAGCTTTGGCCGCGTATTCGATCTGGAAAACTCGGCCGTCCGGCGAGAAGGTCGTCACCGATAAGTCGTAACCTGTTCCGATGCTACTCATCTTTCAATGCTATTGTCTCGATTTCACTGTATAGTGTTTCAGTAAGGCTCACGAAGCTCTAATACTTCTGAGAAATCGAAGAGAGTGCGGATGAAGTAAAAGGACTTTTCTTTGATAACACGACAGCGTTTGCCAAATTAAAAAAGAACACAAAAAGAAGACTGGCAAATAATATTTATAAATCTATTTGCTTCGAATCGAAAAGAATCATTCTGATTTTTTTTAATTGAGTTTGTGACAATATTGAGTTGGACATAAATATTCATTCCTTTATTTTTAATTAATGTTAATCATAAATATTTTAAATTATTTAAATATTATGGTGAGATGTAATTATGTAAACCACTAAATTTAATAGTATTTATATTAGACTACTAGGACACAAGACTCATTAGAAAAAGAATTTTAGACAATCTAAACAATTATAAAACAAAATTGAATGTAGTACCAGAAGAAGATATATATTCAATTTATTTTTTTAAAAGAAAAAACTCATGTATACCTAAAATATATAAGACAAAAAAATAACACAAGTTAAAAAAATAAAAATAAAAATCATGACCCAAAAATCAGTACAAAACTCCTGTCTCTCTCTCCACACGCCGCGGATACATTAAGGTGCCCTAGGAAACTCATTCCCACTCGCAATTTTAAAAAAAAATAGTCTATATATATATATTCTTTATGTTTCATTAAAATTATAATATTTATTTTTTTTAGATGTTTCATTAAAATTATAATTTTTTTTATAGAAAATTTAAGAATATAAATTATTTAAATTATATTTATTTTATCAAATATGGTCTACCATTTCAATCATTATTTTCTTATTTAAAATTATAATATCAATATTATATCTACCAATTTAACTATTATTTCACTATTTAAATTATAATATTACTACTTCAATAATTTTTTTTTTAAATTATAATATCAAATATATTTTTTAAATTCTACAAAAAAATTAAAATATTATAAAATATTGAGTATAAAATTGAAAAGACTCGAGCGGCTTAAAATTGAATCTTTAGATTTAACCGTCAAATGCAGTAGAAAACACTCAAGTAGCTTGTTCAAGCCGTCCATAGTTCCATCCACTTATCCACTCATCGTCATCCACTATCAAATTATCTATTATCTTGAGTCAAGCCAACGCACTGACGCGGTGAATCGAGAATTCCAGATCGAGTCATCGTCTCATCGACAGTCCGCAGGTTTGCCATTTGCTTTCATGCTTTGTTTTAGTTTGATTTTTTTTTGTTTTTTTTTTCTTGTTTTGGAATTGCATATTATTAATTTATCTAGTTTTATTTTGAATTGTTAATGT
>JAUMHB010072582.1:0-13038 GCA_032359685.1 Pittosporum tobira | reverse complement strand
CATGATGTGACATTTAATCGTATATCATGCATGCATTGATGGAATTCATATTAATTCGTGAATTCAAATGTTAAAGATTTTTATGATTCAAAACTATATCGTTTTACCTGTTTTACTGGAAAGATCATTTTATTTAAAATGGAATAATTTCTTGCTGAGCATCTTTCGCTCACTCTTGCTATGTTTTTATAAACCTTTCAGAATTGGTCGAGCGAGGCGAATCTTCGAAAGGCAAGAGCAAGATAGAATATTATTAGGTTGTCTCCCCGGATTTGTTATAACTTGAGATTTTGTAATTTGAACATTGTGCGACTTCTGTTCGCACTTCCCTGTTATTGTAGGACTTTAATTATTAATTAAGTTTAAGTTTCCGCTGTGTAATTCATTCGTATGAGCGATTACAGATATAACAGGGTGAGTTGCCGAATATCGGCCACTAAATATACTGAGATGGTATCTGATTATACTTTAAAAACTTTGTAGACTTAACTTATTGATTTTGAGGTTTGCGTACGATGTCCCGAGTATGATTTTAGATTTAGAGCCACAAGTGCGTTTATATGTTCATGGAATCCATATATCCAATCCACCTAGAATCCTTAAATAGTTTCCATTTGATAAACAAAATGCAACCGGTTAGGAGTAAAAGCAAGCATGACAGGTGACATAAATAACTTGTAATTAATAGGAAGCATCAGAAATAATCCCAAGTAACCAATTTTTGATGTGGCATGGAAATCCCTTTTTTCTTTTTAGTTTGATTGGATGACCTTGTTTAATCATGTCACGTCAAAATTAATTAAACATGGGTAGGAGAACATAGACTCTTGTCACTTTTTGTAAATGGTATTTTTGCAAATTTAATTAATTCACGAGTTTCTACTATCATTTTCACTGTCCTTTACTAAAACACTACATAATTCAAGAGGGGAAGATGAACTAAACGTCCCTAAATGCATACATGAAATATCCACTACACTTGGCAAAAAAAAAATCGACTACCAACAGTTTTACAAAAAATTGGATTCAACATGTAGATAATACATGTTGGCACCTTCTAATCAACCATCCACCATATCAAAAGTACTCACACAAACTCTTTCTAAGTTTCATGTCAGCATTTGACATCAGACGGTACGTAGCCTGGGCGAATCCTATAAGGTAGAGACCTTGCAATTAGACCTTCTGTCACCCAACCTGCTAGCTCCCCATCATTTTTTACATGGCTAAATTCCCGTTGAACATAGTCGAGAGATATCTGCAGCTTCCCCCCTGGTCTACAGTCGTTAGATGCACCCATTGCTTGTATTCCAACATTTTTCTCCAACCAATAAAGATAATTGGAATGAAATAATGCTTTCAGCAAATCTTGCGACGAGGAGCTCTCTTTCAGGACAACCTGATCCATACTGAATTTCAATAACAAAGGAAAGTAACGGGAAATGAAATACAAGTGACTTCTACATCTATTGTTTCAATAAGTTGAAAAATATGGGCACCATGCAGAAACGGAGAATTGAAAAAATGAAGCATGCTTCGGTGAAGGTTTCTATCAATAATATAGTAGTAATATTTTAATAATCTGTTTTTTTTTTTTTTTAATAATGATGGAACCGCTACCTTTAGGATGTGTACAGTATTATTTAAGGTGCAATGTGAAACGAGGCGCAAATGTCTTCCTAGGGCTTAGGTGAGAGCACAAGGCGAGGCCCCAGCCTTGTTGACGTGAGGCGCATAAACTCAAAAAATACAAATCTATAGATATTTACAATTACATATACATATATATGTGTGTGCATGCACGTGTGTGATAAGGGAAAAAAATATCTATCAAGTAATTATTCGAACTGCTAAGCAAGTTGAACAAGTTTTAACAAACCCAAGAAGCAAAAGTTATCCTAAGTTGAGGGAATACTAAACCTACTGTCCCTTGAGACAACAAGCATCTACCATCACAAAGCCATAATAAACATATATAATTATTAATACTCAGAAAAAACTATCCCGTTCACAAAAACCAGAGAAGATTAACAGGTGAGATATTTATGGACTTAATTTGGCATTACCCAAAAGAAATCGAAAAGATACACTGAGAACATGAGCCTTGATGGTCTCTTGCCTAGGTGCTAGCCTAGGAGTGCTTTTAACGACACTGGGTACACAGAGGGTAAACCAGGTGTAACCAAGGGTTGATAAAAAAACAAACTATAAAAGTGCATCTCAAACCCAGGTAAGGTTGCAAATCTACATCCACACCTATTTTCTGCTGGCATACTAGTGCACATCTTCATCCTTACCTATTTTATGCTGGTGTTGGACAGCTTCCAACATTACAATGCCAAATAGTGTATTGTAATGTGAATCATACCATAAGATAGGGAAAAAAATGCAGAACACGATAATTACATATCAAAATTTTTAGAGAAAATACTCTTATAAAAAAAATGTTGAGGGAAGAAATAATCAAAAATATGCTGATAATACAAAAAAATATTCATATATATATATATATATATATATTGTAGATGTCTTAAAACTCATGCCAAAAAAGTAAAGATGTTACCTTTAGGGAAATGATGAAGTAATATTTAATAATTAGAAGTTCTGAGTGACATTTTCATATTATCGACAAAGAGAAAAGACTTTACAACGCAAGTAGGGGGAAAAAGTTCTCCCAATTGAAAACCAAAAGGAAGAAAGTTATCATGACTATCAATTTGTAGTCAATAACTTTTTCAGACAACCCACAAATGGTAATGACTGCCAGGATCTGTAGTCGCATACATGAACCTTTGGAAGTCTTGGCATAAGATAAGGCCTATTCATGATAATCCTTCAGTTCGTTCCTGCTGGGTAATCAGAAACTTATACATTTTTAATGTTTTCTTCATAACGGTGGAGGAGCATGCAACAAGTCACCAACCATGCACACTTGATAATACTGGAGTAAACTATGTGTGGGGACCTCAAGAAATTCATTGCTGTTCCAGGGGTTTTGAAACCACGATCTATGCCAAATTTTCATGCTGACACTTACATTGGTGCTCACTACTGCTTGGCCAACCCCCTGGGGTTAATCAGGAACTCATACATATATAAAATAAAGGGAACATAGCCCTTGCCTATTTGCTTTTATGAGTATCCCTATGACGAGAGGATCCTAGCAAAGCATGATTGTGCAGTAATAGATATGGTACAAGACAAAACACCTCCCCCCCTCATTTTTTTTATGGGGGGATAGAGAGAGAGAGAGGGGGAGGGGGGTTGTTGAACGAGAGTATACCAACATTTAAAAGTATGGATAAAAGGGACCTCAGCAGTCCTGTACCGACTGCATTAGTAGTATGTACAGCAGCTAATGCAGCCTGTACCAGACTGCTGAGTGACCTTAAAACCTGTCAGGAACTGCTGATCCCCCAAAGCCTAAAAACGTTTTGAGAACTTACGCAAAATTTTCCCTCGTGCTCAGTAAGAATGTACCCTTCTTCTCTGTAGAGGTCAAACAGTGCACATGCATCCTCCTTAGTCCTAACAATACCTGATAGTTTGGAACCCAACTGCAACCGGCGTTCAATGTTAGCTGCTGCATCCTTAGCTTCTGAAGATAGTACTGCTGGCTGTGCCTGAAAGCAAAATACATGATGCCCAATTTTCAAAAGAATAATTTTAGTAGAGAATTTATATGCATTGCCAGTTCAAATACCTAAATATAAAAAGATACAGGAAAATCAAATTTGATTAAACAAATACAGAGATTATAGGAAGAGGGGGACAACGATTCCACCCCCCTGTAACAGCTGAAATGAAACACTTCGAAAAAGTTCTACAATCTTGCAAAGATCAGACACTAGAAACACCCCTAAAGGCACCATGGCAGGGGCTGATCCTAACTCCCAGCAATGCAAATGGCAAATAGTTGTCTCTAACAAATAGAGCATTATGCTCATTCCCAAAGTATAGGAAAAGGTAATTGTTTCTTTTTATTCATTTTCACATTGTTTTTCCTTGAAAAAACTATCTACATCCTGATGCAGCACATAGTATAATGAAATAATAATTTTGTAGCTAAGCAAAATAAGAGCAAGAACAAGAAATTAATGCCTATCCACACAAGGAATCAGCCAACCCACAGTGTCTGAGATTACTCCACAGAGGAATATTCGTGTCCGCAGGAATTCAAAAGAAACTATTTCAATAATAATAACATGTGTCCCTATGGAATTACATCACTTATTTAAATAAGACTCCAGAAACCCTAATAATACTCAAAAGACTAAAATACCCTGATAATTAAAATAAAATACAACCCTAGTACAAAAATAAAATAACATCACACAACAAAAAAATAATCAAGCAAATAAACTCCAAGTGAAACACGGCAGCAGATCCCTATGCAGCTTTAGGACATTCAAAAGTACCCAGGCTAGTGCTTCTTAGTACATCATTTCCATGTCAACTCACAAGTCACATCTTATGTTGTACTCCCTCTCTCCCAAAAAGGAAGACCAAATCACCTAATGTACGCAAATTAAGAGGCACTACTTTAAAGTGAGAGAATCATTCTACACCACATAAAATTTGTTTCTGCCCATAAAACTCTTCTTCTTTAATTATACACCACATATTCTCCTTAATTTATGTGTTTGGTCATTCAAATTTGGACAACAAAAAACATGCCTTTGGTCTTAGAATTTGGGACAGATGGAGTATAATCTTTTTATTGTAAAGATGATTTTACATCACATTAAGTGATAAGACTCCAACTTACTTTATATTCAGATTTCACATTGAGTGCTGGCACAGCAGGAAAAAATGGCTCCTCGGCATTCACCTCTTTTACCGAAGGAACTAAACCACTAAGCAGATATTCACCAAAGACCAAGCCTATCAAAATAAATCAAAGAGCATAACTTTACATCATGTAATGAAATAAAAGGAAATGTCTCCTTCACTCAGCAAAACAAAATGTAACTAGTTGAATTAATTAATTAAAGATCTAAATTCTAATATCGGAAAAGCTTCTTTCTCTGGTGGCCACTATTAATTATTATGCAAAGCACTTAAACTCAGTATCAAAATGGCTTTATGTAATAGTGGGAGTCACTGCTGCATTCCATAAAAAGCTTAAGAAAATTGGTTTTTGAATTTTTTGAGGTGGAGTATACATGAAGTCCTTGAGTAATTTGCCATTAAATTTTAGAGTTCTTTTGTCTTTGTTTAGAAAATATGGTGCAGGGCAGTTAGATAACATTTTCTATATACTTTCCAAACTATTAGTTATTATTTTTTTATAAGTAACTGTGGGCACAAGTACGAGGAATGAACTTGTGACACTTGAGGATTAGCTGCCATTTCTCCCACTCCATGGGCCCCTATTAATTATTAGTGTAACCTTTCATCCTAAAATCAAACCCTAACATTAACCCCTAATCATACACTCCTGGCCCACCTGACCTGGATCGTAGGACAACATTGGAGTCTTTTGTTAAGGTATGTCTATGAACCAATGACCAAGTAACTCTAGTCTAGAAGGAAACTTAATGAAAGAACTCTACTTGTTTGGTGTGTTGCTAATTGGTCCAACAAATATGGGATATTATTTAAATTGATAATGGTGAAAAAATGCAAGCTTTTTAGTCTGGCAAGGTTAATGTTGCATATGATTTCCACACACTAATATTTATTTCTATTCCATCAAAAATTAATTGATTAATCTTTTTAAAAAATTAAAAAAAAAATTGTAATACTTAATCAATTGTTTCTGAAACAACAGATAGAAAGAAACATATAATCTAATACTCCTAGTTGTTAAAAAAATATAAAATCAGATGGAATATAATAATTTCAAATGCAGAGGTCAAAGCAGTGAGAAAACTTAATGAAAAAGTAGAAGAAAGGAAATACTTGCGCGATAAGGATTCAGAGTCCTAAGTTGAATGGACTGATATGACTTTAGATTGCAGAACATGTGGACCCAAGTTACCACACCAAAAGAAGCAAGAGCAAGAGGCGTGGAAGAACGTATGCAATTAGCTATTGCTATGCCAAGCATGATACCAATAGATTTGCTCACCATTCCCTGAGCTTCACCCTTAGCTATTACCTGCCATTAATGACTTCTCAAATTCAATAAATGCAGATAGGGAAACTAAAGCCACCGCAGTAGTTGTAATAATTATTTAAAGAAGGGCAAAAGCAAAGCACCAATAAAACAATAATCAAATAAGAGTACACAGCACCAAGTTTCCGTAGGAAAATTACATCTATATATCCAAAACAGCAAGTATACCAAAGGGAATTACCTCGGCAAAATTCCTCTGAGCAGCAAAGCCTGCATAGAAACAGCTCCTAGTAGCAGCCTGTCAGGAAAAGAATTATTTTTTGGAAACTTAACATCATTGTTGTATATCTGCGTTCTGCTACACTGGAGAATGTTTAAGAAGGAACAGAAAAACATTTATTTTGTAAAATATAGATCAGGACTCCTTGTCTCCACATTGCTTGTATTCTTTCTCTTACATCTAGTAAAAAAAATTCTTTTATCAAAGAAAGAAGAAGGAAAATGTAACCCATAACCAACTACCTTTATAAATGTTTAAAGGATAGCTGTAGCACACAAATTTTCCTAGTTACCTGGATTAGTGTAGCTGCAGATCTTCCTGCTCCAGCTACAGCACCAATAGGAACAAAAAGATGGGGAAATGCTGGAGTAAGAATCTCCAACCCAAATGCAGCATTTTCTAAAAGATCCGCAAACAACCTCCAGCCCTTTGGATTGACATCAAAATGGCGTCCAAACTTTGACAAAAAGATTTTACTGAGATACCCAATTCCATCCTTAAGTACCCAATTTACAGCTGCAGCAGTTGGGATAGCTCCTTTACCCAATCCAACAGCATAAAGCAAAGCCTGCACTACAAACATAATATGAATACCACAAGAATTCAAAATTCTGAAAATAGCATAAAAGCAACAATTAGTCTCAAAAGATTGTATCGGCTTCCATCAAAAGTGTTTGGGCTGAGCAGGAAGACAAATATCTATACAAATACTAGTTTTAGGGGTCTGAATCAACTACTTCGGAAGACGGTAACAACCCCCATAGATAAAAACTTGGCTTGATTGCCTTTCTGATTTCATCGGGATTTTAGATGCATTTGAGGGTTCATTTTTATCATATAGTCACTACATCCCACAAAAACTGGCCTAATTTGATGTTTTTGTCAAATTGACCCTTTTTTAAATCACAATTTAGACAAATTCGTACATATATAGGCATTGAGACTATAATCATAAAAAATTAAATCAACTGTACTACCATTCCAATGTTCGTCTTTTCAAAAGCTTAAGTAATTGTAGCTGATTATTAATTCTAAAATGGGTCAATTTGAACAGAAAATTCAGACATGGCCAGTTTTATGTGACAGAGGGAGTATATGTTTGTCTATAATCTACATGTCATTTATTGTTCTCCTTTTTTGGAGAAACAATGAAATGCATGTCCAATAGAGGTAACTATTAGTCATAGACAACCTTTATATCAACCACAAATTTGTTGGAAGAGAAACACAATTTTTAACTTTTATTTTCACACAGTATCTTTTAGAAGAAGGAAATGCACAACTTTTTCAAAGTAAATCCCCGTTCTACTATTGTATTAAATTGCACAAATCGCTATTCGTTCTGACTTGTAAGCCTCCAAAATTTTGACCAAAAAGTCAGAACTACTACAAAATTTCCACAATTAGTTTCAAATATGAGTGAAACTCAAACTGGAACACAAAATGATCCCAGTATTCTTTGTATTGCTATTAACCAATTACATTTATTCGTTGTTGTCAATTATCACATACCTTAAAGGACTTGAACGCACCCACATATAATTGAAATGGTACTTTTACTTTCCATTTCTACTATAGCTCTTGTATCTTACGAATTGGACATCAAAACTTCCTTAGCTGAGATTTACAAGAAATTTAGTTTTTGGAGAGCCCCATACAATGAATGTCAAAATCTGTATTCAGGCCAGCTACAAGAGAGTCTTTTCCTTTGTTGGAATCTATAGCACGACCCTTCAACATCGAACTCATCAACTTATTTATGTTAAGAGAAGAGATCACTTGGCTTATCACCCAAACCTGAGCCCGGACCATTAGTACATTGTGACTGATCAAGGACACTTCTCCAAAGCAACCACGTATAGTGCTATTAACTAGTTATAACTCATACAAAGAATACGGCCTAATATCTAACCTTCATACATGGCATCTCCTCTGCACAAGATGTGAACTAAGGCAGCTAGGGATATGTCATTGGGTATCCAAGCCCATCACCCAGTGAGGGATGAAATGTACTTGGATACTCTTCCTATAGGGGGACTACTCACACTCAAGGCAGAATTATTAACATCCTCATACTTAGAACCTCCAACATTGGCGATTGTTGTTTGACCCAAAGACTAAAAGCATCAGAGAAGAGGGAAATGGAGGTTCATCCACCATTTCACACGTGTGCAGGTATGCGTGATTCTTATTGCCGATTGGAGCATTGGCAAGATTGGAACCAACAATCTACCACATCCAATCTAACATTTAAATGCCATCACCACAAGTTTTCACAAGGGAAATGATTCAAAGCAGTTAATAATTAGGCAAAGCCAGAAATGTTAAGTATAGTAATGCACATACTGCTTAATAATCCGTAGATGTTTTAGGCAATTCATACAAACTAAAGAGGAAGAGATCTATTTTTATGTTCTCACTCCATTCCACAAAAAGAGTCACATTTCACCAACATGTCATCAGAATCAGTTGAACAATCACTAAATGCAGGGGTGAAAACTGAATAAAAATGCATTCTAAAAATTTGCAAAATGGTACTTTTTATGTGGAATTGAGAGAATATTAATTTACCTGAGTGGCCAGAACGCCGCTAATTTGAGCAGCAATGCCTTGAGCGCCTCTCCAAAGAGAGTACTCCAAGTAATCACTGGTAACACTCTCAGGAAACCCTTCCGGGAGCATCAAACTCGTGAATAAATCCCTACACTGCACCCAAACGTTCCCAAACGACGCCAATGACCATGAATTTACACTTGGAACTACAAACACGTCCCTTACATAGTCAGGTATTAGCATAGTTTTTTTCCCTCCCTTCACTTCCCATAACAAAATTTCTTCATCCTCAGTTATATCTCTGGCTTGTGCGGCCGCAGAAGCTAGCTGTACAACCGAACAGACTAAAAATAATGATATATGTCGTGAATTACTATCATCTTCATCGAAATTAGGGTTATTATTATTTTCGCCACCGCCGCCACCTCCATTTCCGTCATTGTTATTGTTATTTTTCCCGAATTCGGCTGTGGAATTAAGGTTATCAAGGGTAGTAGGGGGGGAAACTGAAGCGTGAACAGATTGAAATGGACGCCGCTGCTCGATCGCCGAGGAGAAAGACTGGGGCGGCCGGAGTGAGAGGAAGAGAATTCTTGTGGTGATTAGTGGTAGGTGTGGCGACGTTTTTGCTATGTAAGACAATGATGCTGGGGAGAATGGGTTGCAGGCGCAGCCCATCTCTCTTTGTTCTGCGGCTTCTACCTTAATGTGGTATGATTTCTTGGCTATGGCGGCTTGTCGCGCCTTACTTTGAAAAGAAGAGCGTGTAATGTAGTGACCCGACGTTGGCCCCTGAGGCCTGGGCTTGGGCTTCAAAAAAAGCCGTATCAAACTCGCACGATTGATTTTAAGGCCCTAAGGGTAGCGTGCGGTTTTTGGGCCTCCCGCACCGCACCAGTCGCCCATTCTCCCTCTTCTTTCTTCATTTTTATTGTTTATTAGAACAGATGTCCGATATTATTTGAGTTAAATATTAAATGATATAATATGTAACAAAAATTAGCTTCCAGAATTTAGATCAAAACATACTTAACAAAAAAAAATACATCTCGTATAAATTCAAATGTTGAAAATAAACCATGGCATCAATGTGGTCGGTACACTCAAATAGCGAAACATCAATGGAAATTCAACATCAATGGAAACTAATTCGATTTCAGACAAATTGTTAATACTTGTTCTAAAATTATATAAAATCGTACGAATAAATACCATTTAACTATTCATAATAGGTTGTGTCCTTGAATGACGAAAGAAGAAACAATGAAATGAAAAAGACAAAAGGGAGAACATAAAAAGAAAAATGAGAACATAAACACATAGTCATGGATGACGAGACGTAAGAAAATAGATCGACAATATCAAAAAATCTAGTTCAGAAGAACAAATCATGTTCGACATTACCTGAGTTAAATACAATTATTTATTAATATATTATAAAAAAAATTATTATAATATGTTATGTAATTTTTTAATATTTAATTAGTTTTAAATAAAAATAATTATATATATATGAGTCCAAGTCACAGCTAGAGTTGGTTATAGACTTGTAGCTGGTCAACCAATCTCAGTCATTCAAAACAAGATTTAATGGCTACCACTCTTTGTGATTTTTGTTGTGTAGACAAAAATAATTACGGATCATAGTGTTAATAACAATGGACATAGACAATTATTTAAATGCCCTTTAACACATTTCTTTTGTCACCAATCCACATTTATTTCCTAGATATGGAGCTTTTAGTGTTAATAATTATGGATTGTAAGAATCCTCAGTCCATAATTTTTAACTATGGATTGTGATAAGTCTTATTCTTTCTTGGTCTCAACACTTTTTTCTTTCAAATATAATTTAGCAATAAATTTTACTCTAGACCAAAAATTATGTTTAATTTACCCTAATTTATTTTACGTTTTTGACAAAAATTTATTTAAAAGATACTACATCCATTATAAATAAAATATAAGAGTATTATTTCTATGAGCATTAGTCCATAGTTATTAATTACGGACCGTGGAAAGGAGGCAAAAATCAGAGCATTAGTCCACATTTAAAAACTGTGAACTATGAGAAGAAGGCAAAAACAAAGACATCAGTCCATATTTATTTTCTGCAAAGCTAGACAATTAATAAATGTCAGACTGTGAGGAGGTTATACATGGCCCAGTAACCTCATATATACATATATTAAACCATGAAAATATTGTCCTTGTGAGTTTGTTTGGTAGAATAAATTTACAGTTTATATTTAACTCAAAAAAAAAAAAATGAGATTAAAATTAAATTATGAATTTAAATTTTAAATTTTAATTTAACTTATCAAATATATATTTTTTCTACATTTAACACTTATAAATTTTAAAAATTATTAAGTATAAACTAGTTATGAATCAGCCAATACTTTTTGCCAGTGGATTTTGATTGAATCAAGTTGTGATTTCAACAAGTTGGTTCACAATCTTTTAGCTATCCGGACCTGAGGGAACTCTTGGGTGAGCCAAAAATGGTCTCAAATCTAGTAGCATAGCCCGACAACTCGCAAATGATTCACTGAACTGAGTAAAAAACCCCAGATTAAGACATGAAATGTGAGTCAATGAGGGGAACGGGGAACAGCATTCGTATTATTACACACATTAACCATCTATCTAATCTCCCAGGTGGGGACAAACAAAAATTAAACCAAAGATTAGAAAATCCACGTGGGTTAAAAATATATTTAGCGGGTTAAAAAGGACAACCATAAAAATAAATGTGGAATGATGCTATTGTTTCTGCCTTCTTCTCACAGCCCATTGTTTTTAAATGTGGATTGATGGTCCTGTTTCTGCCTCATTCTCATAGTCTGCAGTTAATAATGTGAATTGATGCTCACAGAAGTAAGACTCCGTTTTTTTTTCACAGTTTTCGGTTATTAACGCTGACAGTCTGTAGTTATTAATTGTGCACTCGTGAGAAACCAAAAATCTCTAAGGGGCATTTGGGTAATTGTCTATGTTCGCGGTTATTAACGTTATGATCTGCTTTTATTAAATTTTTGTCTGCGGATATTAATACATATACAACAAAATCACAAAAAATGGTAGCCGTTGGATTTTGTTTTAAACGGTTGAGATCGGTTGGTCAACTACAGATCCACAACCAACTTTAGCTGAGGACTTGGATCCACACACACACACTCTAGTAATAACAGGCACACACATGGCGTGTGCAAAAATAATAAATTTCAAGGGAAAAAATCTCATAATGAACTCAATCTATTAAACTTCAAAAGCTTATATAAATTCAAAAAGGACAAACACAACAAAATATTTACATTCTAAAACCAACAATGTCTTTAAAAACCCATAAGACCCATAAGATAAGTATTGAGGTAGTAAGGTATCAGGGATAAACACAAATTTCGGTAAATTGTAACTTTGTGAATTAGGAACATAAAAAAAAATGGAAAAAATAAATTTGAGACAAAGTTTGAAAGAGTAAAACTAAAAAGAAATTGGAATGGAATAAATTTTTTGATTTTTATAGAATAATATACCAAGGTAACTTCCAGGTGCTCATAAGATAAACAACAACAGATTTGTTGACTTTATCCAGAGATGCAACAAACCTATCAACCGAGAAGTTAAACTAAATTAATAACTTAGGGTATTAAATAAATTGATAAATGTTACAAATTTTTTAAAGTAGGCGAAGATTATGAGAGAAGATAATTGAAAGTGGGAAGAAAGCGCTCAAAACATGGGATGAAGGCTTAAAAACTAACAGCCCAGTTAAAACACACTTCTGGAAGTTTATATCTTAAACAAAGGTTTTTACATTTTTGACCTTATCTCTAATCACATTGTACTATTTACCACGACATATTTTGTAAACTACGTAGACTTTTTTGGCAAACACAATTATGATAGAGCTTCAATCAAAAGGTAACACCAAAAATAGTTAAAAATTTTGCTTTCACCTAATAGAATATTTGTGTGTGTGTGTGTGTGTGTGTGTGTAGGGGCTGGATCCATAGTCAACATTAGCTGGGTAGCCAACGTGACGACCCGGCTTCCCAACCAATTACTATTCAATGTAAACCAGTCGTCAAAATACATTCCTATTCATTACCATCCAGGATCATGCATTGATGTAATATAA
>JAUMHB010072549.1:0-13043 GCA_032359685.1 Pittosporum tobira | reverse complement strand
ATATTATTTTATCAGAATTATTGTGCTATTAATTAAAGCGGGGTTACAACGAATGTTCCAACAATTGTTCCAACAGTTTATAATAGAAATCATAACTCACAACTTCACATCCTGTTTCTTGGACCATTTTAGCAATATCTAACATTGATATGACTTCAGGGTGGCAAAGATCAAAGTAATCCACAAAACCACCAGCATAGTGTAACCGAGGTTCAGTTAAAAGCCTTCTCCCATGAAAATATTTGATAGTGAAATAGCTAGTGTCCTCCGCAATGAACAAAAAGAGACATTAAGAAAGACTATTAAGAAACCTGAATATGACAACTATGAATTGAAACCCAAAAAAAGAGACTTGGGACCACGATGTTCTTTTATAAAGTTTTTATCGTCGTATAGGGAACAAACAGAGGACAACTTTTTTTTTCACCTTTTACATAGATAAATGTTTTTTTCATAAGTTAGCGGCACTGTCTTTTTCAGAATCATAAAGTACTGTTTTTTCATAAACCAATTCAAAAACTTAAGAAATTAATAGCCCCAAAATCCATAAATAAGCAAAGTTCTGTAATGGTCCCAACACAAGCACATAAACAAAGCAATACACACATAATGGAAGACATAATGGGACCACAATGCTTTAAACAAACACATACAAATAAAAGAACAATTTTTCATATCAAGTTTTGTTCTTTTTTGTTCAAATATCATTCACAGAAGTTTAATTTATTCCAAAAACAACTAGGCTCGAATTGGTTAGCATTAAAGAACACTTTAGGGTCAATGTGACTCAAATTAGAACGAAAATTAGGCTCAATGAAGAAACATACCATATTCAGGGCATTCTCTTGGTATACATCATGATCTTCTTGTGCCCTTAAGTACGGCTTCCGACTTAGTAACATATTTGTTGCGCATATTAGAGCTTCTGAGGGAGACGGCGAACTTGTTTTGAGGATTAAGACCTAAAGTTGTCTGCACAAGTACAAGCTTGTGTTTTGCCTATATTGCCCCTCAAATAAATGACATCATGTAAAATCCGTTGTAAATCTGATCGAAAATAGTGTTTGAGAGCATTTAATTGCAAAACTAAAAGTTTGGTATTATTTTTTGAATTTAAGAAGTTTGAAATACAAATCTTATTTTCGGTTAAAGTTTGAGGTGCAACATGTAATTCATTCTAGAACTTTTAATTATTTATTGTATTTTTATTTAATAGTTAGTCCATGTTTATTATTATTTTAGCATGTATGATGTTTTGGGCTTAGTTTTTATTTTTATTATTAGTATAAATAGACTATAAGGGTTATTGCTACGTAAACCTCTCATTATTTTCAATTTTATTCCTATTGAATCTTAAGGCTATTCTACCGATTTATATCTTTTTTGTGCATTCTTGCGATGACAAAGTTTATGCAGATTAAATCTTATAAGTCTTAAATTTTCTTCTATTTGTATCGTGACTTTTGTTGTTTCTAAAACTCACAAAAGTCAACCCGGACCTACGGGATTCGCCTAGCTCGCAAGTTAAATGAGTGAGTTTTAGGTCGATGTTTGGACCATTAAAGAATTGGGTCTTTTTAGTGTAGCTCAATTTTAGCTTGCCTAAATAGAGCCCATCCCGCGGATGCCCAACCCGACCTAGTTCATAATTTTTATTTTATTTATGCATTATCTATTAAGAGTACAATCTGATCTTTACTTTATTTCATTACTTCGTTTAGCATCTTAGCTCAAATAACAGCACTTTAACTTTTGTCTAGTTCTAATTTTGTACATCTTTGTTTTTTTTTTTTTTCTAATCGACATTCATGTGATATAAGAGTTCTAATAGTTTCCATGTATATGTACATTTGTTGAATCGTCTTTTGTATACAAATATCATTATTTGTATAATTTTTATTTTTAAAAGTATAATTTCTAACAAAAAAAATAGAAGTAGAAATAAAAATTTCATAAATTTTTAAAAATAAAAATAAAAGTAGAAAAAATAGAGAAAAAAAGCCTGAGCCTCTCCGGTCGTTGGCTTGAACTTACATTTTTAAACTAAAAAAACTGAATCGTTTTTTGCCAACCTATTTCTAGCTCGATTTAATTAAACCCAATTTATTTGAATTTAATCCGCCTATTTACCATATATAATAATGTCACTTGACCAGATCGTTTTGAAATTAAATATATAGTAGGAGATCTAAATGTGTCAAATTAAAGTCAAAAAAGGGTGGAGTGCTGAAATATTTTATAACCAATTGCATGCCATGCGCTTTTCTTTTCTGGGGGCAAGCTTGCCATGTACTCAAGCACGTAGTTTTATACAGCTCTTGTCTGCTCAAAAATACAATTATAGTTATGTCCGTACTCCTAACTCAATCACGTTATTCACTATTCTAAAAATATTCTAAATGTTAAATAATTTTTTATTATTTAAATTAATTGATTGTTTAGGTTCCATAATGTCTATCGAAACTTTTATTTTTTAACACTTATAACCAATTTCAACTATAAATCATACAATAATTAAACACTCTTAACATTTTTAAGACATATGATGTTGTCAGGGTTCGAACATTAACCTTTCCATTGGGAGAGAGTAGGTTGTACTATTGAAATAACCTGATTGATTCCATTAAAACTTAATTAATTATTATTTAGGTGGTAGGTTTTTTAGTACGATCATTTGATGTCATTTTTACTAAAAATATATATATATATATGAAAATTTTGTTGTCATTAACGAAAGATATCACTCTAATGTGAGACTCAAATCCACCAGTCATTTTATAATTCTGTGATTTTCAAATTCCCTTTAACAAGGGTTGTTTGAAAACATAAAATTAATTATTTTTATCACTTTCACTTTAATTTTCTAATTTTTCTCACTCTAAAAATTTAGCACTTTCTCTCTTTAAAACTTTCACTTTTATCTCTCTAATTATATATTTTTCACTTGATCTCTTTTACAAATTTATCAACTTTTATGTTCTCAAGCATTTTATTTTCATTCTCCAAAATATTTGTTATGATGCCTCTCTAGAGCATTTCATTTTATGTTTATAACATTTGTCCCCCGTCTAAATAAAAATAATCGTCATAAATTCTTTAAATTTATTCTCTAAATTTTTTTTTCCACGCTCTCTTTTTTTTTAAAATTTATTTTCTCTCTTTATTTTTTTACCTCTCTAATCTCTTTATTTATTTCATTTCTCTTTCTAAAAATATTCATTTCTAACTAGAATTCCCTAACTGTTAATTAAAAACTTTAGTATTTTAACTAGAAATAAATTTATATTTTAAGAATTCATGATTGACTTTATTCTGTTAAATTGAAACTCATTTATAACCCGTAGAATATTATATACCCTACCATTATTTTTGTAACTTATGATGTCAATATTATAGAGTTTTGGTCTTTTATCAAAATTTTAAAATTATTTTTTAAAAATGTTATTTTATTACTATTATGATATAATGAATATAGTTATTTTTAATAAAATCAATAATTATTATAGAATTTTTGTGAAATAAGGCGTAATAATAATAATCTTGCAAGCAATTTCCATCACTATATTTTCAAATATGAGAACGAAAATGTTTAATTCTTAACATTTTTGGACATTTGATGTTCATGTATTTGATTCCCATTTCCATCACCATATTCCTATGTGCCAAAAATGGTCTTACTCTCTTTAGATCCTTTCCATGTAACTAGTAGGAGTCCAAATTTGTTGTCTCAGTTGTTGTCACAATTCAATCCAACGATTGTATTGAATATAAAATTTATAATTAATTTTTACAGTTAATAAATTAAATACAATAAAACCGTTGAATTAAATTTGGAACAGCAAATGTGGTGAACAACATTTGAGAGAGAAGATTTGAACTCAACTAGTAGAGAGGAATAACAAGCTACTAACCCAAAAATAGTGTCTCTTGGTCTTCAAAAATATTATAGTATACAAATATCATACATTACTCGGTGAATATTTCTAACCTCAAATCAAGAAAATGTGTCATCGGAAGATCCTGATATATAGGATAGTTAAGTAATTAACAGGTGATACACCACACTTTATTCGAACTTTAAAACAAATCAACAGAAAATTACACATTCTAGGCCACTGCATGGAGTCATGCATGGCCATTCATTAACCATAACAATCCGTAAAAATCCAAATCACACAGTTTTTAATTTATTATTATTGGCAGGTAGAAACCGTATTTAAGCATTAATTAGAGATGAAATTGAACTTGGCACATGTTGTTCCCTTGAGCAAGAGTGATGAAGAGCTAAACCCAAACCTAGACAGTTTAAGGTCGAACTCAAGGAAAGTTTCCTCAATTTGGTTGCCTCCGATCACTATAGAAGTCATCCAATCGACTGCCCCTCCATCCACAACCCCTACACATAAACTTATTGCTTACCCGCACCATCGAGTTTGACCCGACAATCCACCAGCACACATTCTCATTCTGCAAAACAAGATCAATGGGAGGGACAACTGGGCCCACATGCGTGACTCGAATATCCTTTGACCTAAAACATGCCCCGAAAGGTGCCACGGGCGCCACCCTGGTGACATTAGAGAGCTCTTTAATAAAAGCATTAATAACAGCTTTGTAAATTGAAGTTTCTAAGATGGTATAGGGGTTTGCAGTGCTGATCTTGGTCCCGAAATAGCGGTCTTTGTTCATGGACAGCAACGTTGTATTTACGGGTACAATTTTTTCGTTAGTCTTAATTGATTGAACTCCTATGTAGTATTCGGATGAATGTTGGTAGAAGATGTTTTGTTTTGCTCGGTTGACAATAAGTGGGGTGTAGATAAGGGAGCTTGATAGATCCATTTTAGGACCGTCACCGAAATATACGACACCATTCCGCTTGGTTGAAGAACTCAAACACATGGAAAATTGTCGCTTGATTTTAAAAACTGCGGCAAATTGAGAAGTAAGCGATATTGGACCTCTCCCAAGGCAGGCCATACCCTGGACACCACTAGCAAGACCTTGTAAGTTTAATGTTGGAGAACAGTAGAAGAGAAATTCAGGGACAGAAACATCCCGGCCAGGGGTATTTCCGCCCAAAGATTGTATGGAAAGAACATCTGAAGCAAGCTCACCATCGATAGCAATGTCGGTAACAGAGTTTACGGTAAAGTCCCAACATGTACTGTTGATATTGCTTCTGGTACAAACCCAAGCACAATTTTCGCAAATTTGCGTTTGCCCGCTTGCAATAAGGTGTTTGGCAACCGCCGGGGCGGACGGTGGAGGAGACATAGCCCTTTTCACAGTTGGTCCATAGGTGCTGGCCACCGAGATAAACTGCTAAGCTTACGGAGACGAGGGGAGTTCTTTGCTTGAGACGTGTTAGGTATTGGTGAGTTGAAGGATCTTTGGAGACTGGAAGAACAAGGGTTAATTTGGATTGGAAAGAGGTTCGGGCTGTAGAGGAGGAGAGGAAAAGAAGAGACCATAAGAGGAAACAATGTAAGGAAGGAGAAGTCATGATATGGTGTTTGAGATAATGAGACTTTTCGCTTGTGGATTGAAGATGGAATAGCATTCCTATGTATTTATAAGGTCCTTATGATTCGTTTTATTGTTTATACAGAAACTAAGTAGGTGAGGCCGTGATGATCTGGCAAAGTCAAGGATCGCCAGCCTAGCATTTTCGGGGTCTCAAAATCATGTTTTTAATACTAAGGTTGTAAATAAAATAAATGGTTTTGTTTATGATTCGGAATTGTGGATAAAATTTGATTTAAAATATTATTGAGTAGAACATGAGCTTATTTTAAAGTTTGATTAATTTTTTAGAATTTATCAAATTAATGGAGGTCAAAAAGTTCTATAAAATGGTATGGTGGAAAAAAAATGCGAATGAAAAATATCACTAAATTGAATTAGGTCCAGGAATCTAAGAAATTGTGAGAATTCTTGATTCCCTCATTTCTCTCTATTCGAAAACCCAAGATTTGAACTGATGTCCTTTCACTGATTCCTCCCAAATCTTATAATTGATGTAACTCGTTTGAAAGCTAAAACTAGTCGGATTTAATTCGTATTTGTTTTTGATTCAGTAATTAAAAAAATATTACAACAAATTTTATTTCAAACTTGATAAATTATACAAGGAGAAGCTTAAGCAACGAGACCTCTAACAGTAATCATGGTTTGATAGCAGGTCGAGTCTGAGTATTGTGGAGGTGTTGGTTTTTGTTTTTGTTATTGTGTATGATGCTACTATAGCATCAATTTCAAAATTAAAGATAATAATTATTTTTTAGTACATTTTTGAATTAAAAATATATTTTTATTTTAGTACAATAAAATATTATGATATTTTTGTAATAAAAAATATAATCCCAACTCAAAAAAAAAAATTCTGTTTCAAATGAGTTCTATCAAATTAGGTTAGTGAAATTTTAAAATTAAAATTATGATATAAATTTGTTAAATAGTTTGTATGTAATAATATTTTGTACATAGTCTATAAAATTGACTTTGACATCAACCAAATTAAAATAAATTCAATTTTGAATTTAAGATTTCACGAATGTCTTACAATAAAGTTCTAAACTTTT
Source organism: Pittosporum tobira (assembly GCA_032359685.1). Taxonomy (NCBI): domain Eukaryota; kingdom Viridiplantae; phylum Streptophyta; class Magnoliopsida; order Apiales; family Pittosporaceae; genus Pittosporum; species Pittosporum tobira. The sequence goes on along the minus strand of JAUMHB010072549.1, from coordinate 6,459 downwards.
TTCTAATTTCGAAACAGATGGTCTGTTATACTAATGTATTTTAGAAAGAAATTATATTTTCACAAACAAAAATTATTATTTCTCAAAAACTTTTATGTGAAAGTGAAATCCCCTTACTATTTATAATTACATTAACAAAGGAATGTAAGTATCACAACAGTTCTTTGTCAAGAGAGCATGAATAAACAGAAGGACAACATATGGGTTTGTTTGATAGCTCTTGCGAACTTGAATTTGTAGGTTAAATTTATTATAATATAAAATTTGGAGTTGGTCGTAAACTCAGCTTTTTAAATATATTTTTTCCATTATCTTTCAGCCCACATTTACTCGGTTCATGATCAGTGGGCTGTAGGTAAGTGGAGGAGACATGTAGCCTTGTTCCCAATCTGTCCATAAGAACAGGCCTCGAGATCGAGGGTTAAGCCAACGGAGACAAAAGGAGTTCTTTGATTAATATGTGTGAGGTATTGGAGGGTTTCTGCATCTTTTGAGATGGGAAGAATAAGTGCTTTTGGGCGGTAAAATGAAAATTGTTTGGTTTAGAGAAGAGCAGAGGGAAAGAAGAGGGAAAGAAGATAGCATAAGAGAGGAATGAAAGATAGAAGAAGCCATGCCCATTTATGTTCACTGATGTTTGATATAAATAGCCTCTTGAAATGAATTTAGATTAGGTGAAGTTGACTATATCTGTACATGCATGCAACATGCATCCCGATCCTTCTGAAATTAAATATGGTAGCAATCTAAAACGTGTCAAATTAAGGTCAAAAGTCAAAACTATGAGTAAGGATGGAGTGCTGAAGCCACTTGGTCAAGGGTGGGGTGTGAAATCTAGCTTTCATTACCAATTGCAAACCATGTGCTCAATTACGTAGCTTTACTCCAAAACAAAATTTATAAAAAAACATTTCGTAGTATATACAACTCTATCTATTCCAAAATGCAATTACAATAAAGAGTGAAGGTCCGCAATCTTCATGCATACACCTCAACTACTATTATAAAAAAATTCATTAAATTTAGATATTGAGCCGCTTTCTATCATTTAGATTGATTGACCATTTAGATCCAATTAATCACCATCCAAACTTGATTACTCTTTATTTACGCAATAGATTTTCACTTCGCTGTTTATTTTCGCCTATTGATTTTTGGAACATTGGCTCACAAGGCCATTACTTTCTCTATATTCTTTTCATGTAACTAAAAAAAGGATTAATAACAAGCTACTATTACAGTATCTACTATTACAGTATAGAAATATCATACGTTACTCTATGAATATTTCCAACCTCAAATCAAGAAATTTGTCGTCAGTAGATCCTGACACGTATAGACTAGTTAAGTACTAAATAGGTGAAATACCACACTTTAATAGAAGTTTAAGAAAATGAACAGAAAATTACACATTCTAGGCCACTGCATGAAGTCATGCATGGCCATTTATTAAGCATAAAAATTTATAAACATTTAAGTACACACTATTTATTATTATTAGCCGGTAGATGCCATATCTAAGCATTAGAGTTAAAGTTGAAGCTGGAACATGTTGTTCCCTTGAGCAAGAGTGATGAAGAGCTGAACCCAAGCCTAGACAATTTAAGGTCGAACTCTAGAAAAGTTTCCTCAATTTGGTGGCCTCCGATCACAATAGAAGTCATCCAAGGGCTTGCCCCTCCATCCACAACCCCTAAACACATAACCTCGTTGCTTACCCACACCATGGAGTTTGACCCGACAATCCTCCAGTATACACTCTCATTCTGCAAAACAAGATCAATGGGAGGCACAGTCGGGCCCACACGCGTGACACGAATATCCTTGTATCTAAAACATGCACCGAAAGGTTCAACGGGCGCAACCCTGGTGACATTAGGAAGCTGTTTGACGAAAGCTTTAATGACAGCATTGTATATTGAAGTCTCTAAGAGAGTGTACGGGTCCGCAGTGCTGATCTTGGTCCCTCCGTAGCCGTCCTTGTTGATGGACAATAACGTTGTATTTATGGGGACTATTTTTCCATTGATCTTAATTGATTGAACTCCTATGAAGTATTCGGATGAAGGTTCATTACGGAAACTGGGCAAAAGATTTACCCGGTTGACAATAAGTGGGGTGTAGATAAGGGAGATTGATGAATCCATTTTGGGACCGTCACCAAAAAATACGACACCATGCAGCTTCGTTGAAGAACTCAAACACATGGAAAACTGTCGCTTGATGTTAAAAGCTGCGGAAAATTGAGAAGGAAGCGATATTGGACCTCTCCCAAGGCCAGCCATACCCTGGACACCACTAGGAAGACCTTCTACGCTTAACGTTGGAGAACAGTAGAAGAGAAATTCAGGGACAGAAACAACCCGTCCAAGGGTATTTCCGTCCAAAGATTGTATGGAAAGAACATCTAAAGCAAGCTCACTACCGAAAGCAGAGTGGGTAACAGCGTTAAGGGGAAAGGCCCAGCATGTACTGTTGGTATGGCTATTGATACACGCCCAAGAACAAGTTTGGCAGTCCTCAGATGCCTTGGCCCGCTTGCAATAAGGTGTTTGGCAACCGCCAGGGCGGAGGGTGGAGGAGACATAGCCCTTTTCGCAGTTGGTCCATAAGTGTTGGCCACCAAGATCAATGGCTAAGCTTACGGAGACAAGGGGAGTTCTTTGTTTGAGATGTGTTAAGTACTGGTGAGTTGAAGGATCTTTAGAGACTGGAAGAACAAGAGCTAATTTGGGTTGGAAAGAGGTTCTGGCTAGAGAGGAGGAGAGTAAAAGAAGAGAACATACGAGGAAAAAATGAAAAAAAGAAGTCATGATATGGTGTTTGTTGATTGAAAATGGCATAGCATGCCTATGCATTTATAAATGGAAAAAAATGCACAACGTAAAGGATTAAATCGCAGATTCATAATGAGTCATTCCTGTTGAACCGTTGGGGCCACTTTTATATTTGTATATGTGGACCAAGGGGCAAAGGGCTCACGGGAAGAGGATTATAACCTAGAAAATCCAGGTAGAAAAATTATACTACCTTAGTAGTGTTTGTCAGAACAACGTTCCTCTATTTTTCTTTTATTTTATTTGATTACCAGATTTGATAACTAAATAATTATGAAACAAGTTGATGAGTTTGTTAAAGGGTAACTTAACCATGGACGGGATTTGGCTATATTAAAATTATGAATTTATTAACCATATCTCAGGTTTATAAGAAAAAATTATTTTCATTTAACCGAGAATTGCATATATTAGATGTCATTTGATATGCAAAATACTATATACTATTTATATGTAATTCTATGCTCTACGAATTTAACATTTTACTTCTTCTCAATGATCAATAATTCTACTGATTCCAGACTTCGGACTGCAATCGGTCGGAAACAAGTAGTAAGGGTGGAGCCCTCCGATTCCGGAGTTTGACTTTTCACTCGGTATGGGCGAATAACCACGGCTTATGTCCTTTGTAGTACTTTGTGTTTTTGAATACCATTAAACCATGAGAAACCCATGAAACTGGATAAAGTTGTGCTTATTTAATACTATCATAATTAAAGATGTGCTCAATTACCTAATATCATAATTGCATACAGAGATTGGGACTAATATTGTCACAAATAAACTTGGTACGTACAGTTCAAACACAAATTATAGTAGTTTATTGCAAATTAATTTAAAGGGTGATAAGGATCATCATAAATTAGGGTTAGAATTTCCATCTTGACTCTAACTAGGGCAACGTGACATCTCACGTGGCAGTCTAATGCTCGCATGGCAACATGACATTCGATCGGCCATCCTCAAAACTCGGCAACCCACCTCGCCTAAAGAAGTATCAGCCTCCGGCATTCGACTCTCAGAAAGCACAAAGTTCGGCCAATCGGCCTTCCAGGGGTTTCACACTCGCATCGGTCCACCCGGACCCTCACCGTCAGGAGCTCCCAAACTGTCTTCGGCCTCGGCCTAACCAGGTAGTGGATCCACTCGGCCCCATCAACCCCCATCAAACACGCCCGACCCTACCTGGTCCTGGCCCAGTAGCCGAAGGCAATAAAGCAAGTTCCCAGACGATGTCAAATTAGCTGCATAACCCTGCAGCCCTGTCAACTCAAAGAATGCGTGTCATACCTGCTATCAACTCATAGCAGGTGCACCATGCCAACTTTATCGGGTTGCGGGTCAAAACAGAGGCTACAAATACCCTCTTCGTCACACAGGAGGGGGGACTTTTGGCCCTTTCCGGAGACTCTATTCTTACTACTCCTCTGCTCCAAACACAAGAGAGCCAATACTCTAGAATTCACCGGTAAACTCACCGAAACAGGACACTTATTCCAAATTCCACAAAAATACTCTGGTAATCCCTTCCCTCTCCCACTCGATAATCAGATCTTCATCTTTATCCTTGCTAAGTTAAACATCGGAGAGGAGAACGAGGGAACACCCCTATCGTGTTGCCCATGTTCAGGTTTGCTTGCTCTGGCTGCTGACGTGTGCCCAGCTGGAAAGAGGTTTGGACTTGGTCGCAGGTCGGAGCTGTCCCAACAAAGGGAAATGTTATTATTATACAGGTAAAAAAATAGTAAGCTGGTATGTATATATATGGTTTTGCTCCTTAGCTCCTATTTTGTTTGGTGAAACATGAGTAAAGAGTTGAACCTTACTCTAGATGTTGCAAGATCGAACTGCAACAAATTATCCTCAATTCGATGACCACTTATCACTATAGCAGTCCTGGGCTCCAAACCTCCATCCACAACCCCTAGACACATCTTTGCTCACCTGCACCATCGAATTCATACCAAAAATCCTCTAATACATACGTATACACTCTTGCTTTGCATAAGCATATCAATCTGGGGCACAGCTGGGCCAACCTTTATGCTAACAATGTTTTCTGAGCTAAAACAAGCACTGGAAGGAGCAACTGATTCAACTCTAGTGACAATAGAGAGCTCTTGACGAACACATTAATTACAACGTTGTAGATTAAAGTTTTCCAAAACGTGTACGAGTCTATGGAGATAATCTTTGTCCCTCCATTGCCTTATTTATTAATTGACAACAATGTTGAATTTATAGGGACGATTTTTTCATGGATTTTAATCTGATGAAGTATTCAGTAGAAGCCTTGCCAACATCACAAGAAGTGTTGTACTTCGAGGGCTTATGAAAATTGGATTGGAAATGAGATATTTTGAAGCATCAATTTTGGGTGGAAAAAAAATATGGTCCATCTCCGAAAAATAAAAGTGCCCTTGGAATTTGTGTAAGAGCTCAAAACGAATTCTCGATCAAAACTAAAAATCGAGGAAATCTAAAACGGAAGTGATACTTTAGCCCTATCAAGGCCTACTGTTACGAGTTGACATTGTCATTAGTGGGGAAAATGGACAGACCATTGCGTAAGGTGGCTTGCCAATATGGGGCATTTCATCAGCATGACTCCTCAAGTATATGGGATATCCAGTCCTCACATTTTGGTTTTTTTGCTAAGCACTACTATAGGGCGGGGTATGACCTCAAAGCTCGGGGGGGCGTGGCACAAAGGCATGGCCTTGGCACAATGTGGGGTAAAATCACACATGTCGAGATGGTACAACACTTTTCCTCGAGGTGGCTTAGAGTTGGACAAGTGAAGGGAAACGGCCGAGCTGTGAGCTAGGCCTTGTGGGGCAAAATGTCAGCTTAAACAATAAGCTAACTAAAGTTTAGGGCACATGCATTAACCAAGCGTGCTAATAAATAAGTCATCATGTGGGACATGATGCATACCAAGTGCAATGCACTTGGGCATGCCAAAGTGGGCAGCAAGTTTGGATTTGGGCAAATAAGGCAACGGGTCAAAGTTGGTGTATGACACATGGGCTATATGACAACGAAAAATTTGAGGGTCAACAAAGGTAGCAAACATAAACCAAGTAAGCTTGGTTTTAGTGTTGTCTAGCAGCTCAGAAATAGCCCAGCTTGGCCTAGGACAAAGGCAGTTTGTCTAGGTAGTGGTTGGTAGCAGTTTCGGAGTAGTTATGAGCTGAAAATGGGGTAGTTTGGCAGTTATGCAGAGGGCTTCCTATTGGCTACAGGAATTGACTTGGAACATAACTTCTTGGTGGTTGAGGGTGTCAACCATTAGCATTCTTATGTATATATCTGACCATTTGGACAGATTTAGGTTAGACAATTTTAGTGTAAAAAATTGTAAGGCTTTGGCAAGAGAGTCCTTTGTGTTGTGTAGCAATAAAAAGATGGATTTATCAGTAAATGGTGTGTTCATTGCTTATAATTGTTGTCCATTATTGTCTTTGAAAACTTTAGAATTTCACAGGTTGTACTTGCTTAGAGGGTGTTGACCTTGGTCGTGGTGAACCTCGGTGCAATCACAATGTGACACCCCCAAATCTGGGCATCCACACCCCAACTTGGGTTGCCAATTTATTATTAAATCTATGTCTTACAAATA
>JAUMHB010072538.1:0-13044 GCA_032359685.1 Pittosporum tobira | reverse complement strand
TGTATTTAGTTATTATCTGACGACCAGATTTCCATGAGACTTGGAGTTGGAAATTTGGGGGCGTCACAATTACTATCAATCGATCACCATATATATATACACATAAGATCCAAACAAAGAGAAGAAACAAATGATGTAAATAAGCACATACGTACCTTCACACCCTACCACAATATTTTAGTTTTGTTGTTCTGCATGTCAAGCATAACAAGTTTTTGGGGATGAAAATCTAAGGGTAAACACTCCAAAGGGCAATGATGCCAGCACAACCACCTTAACTCTTTAAATAAAGGTGCAAAGCTTCCACTGAGATGAACATTGTTCATTTGCAACAATCTTAAAATACGCGTAGCTTCAAATGTTTTGGCATCCAAATGAGAGAGAGAGAGAGAATCATACCCTGCCACAATATTTTAGTTTTGATGTGTTGCATGTCAAGCATAACAAGTTTTTGGGGATAAAAATCTAAGGTAAACACTCCAAAGGGAAATGATGCCAGCACAACCACTTTAACTCTTTAAATAAAGGTGCAAAGCTTCCACTTAGATGAACATTGTTCATTTGCAACAATCTTAAATTATGCATTGTTTCAAATGTTTTGGCATCCAAATGTATTGGCTCTAATATGGCGCCTCGGTTTCCCATCACCTCAACTACACTCGAAAACTGTATGTCAAAAGGTCCTCCTTTGGATGGTCGGGATTAACCAACCATCCCACCCTCAGCATGCATACCCAACTCGCTTTTATCACCACATAGTCATATATATATTCACAGCGGAAAATAAAGTTACTAATTATTACAATCCAACATCGAGTATTTAAATAATTCACATAACTACCCTCACGGGTTAGTCCAAAAAGCCCCAGAATCTACCTTCCTTGTCGTCTGCCTAAGGGCATCTGCTCCGTCTAGGCTCTCGTCTATGGTCTTCTTTTCACCCCTAGCTAAAAAGTTTACAATGAAATCATAGGATGAGCGTGGGACGCTCAGCAAGTATAACTCAATATAATAAAGCATTTGGAAATATATTCAAAGACTTGTAACATTTCATCGGAAACATTCATAGGCAAGTAGTAAAAATATTCACGAGCATGCATAAATAATTAAACGTGCATGTACTTACTCTTGTTGAGTGAGTATGTGCTATTTACTGTTTGGTCGTTTGAATCTTCCATCATCTTCACTTCGCTTTGCTTTGCTTCCCATTTAGTCTTAACACAAAGTCCAAACCAAATGGATAATATCTCTTGCGAATGTGTACACCGCCACTGATAAGTATGGTCTGCCTTGCCAGCACATGATTCCTCCACAGAATCCCGGTTAAATCGGTTCATATCATTTTATACACAGAATATCGATTGATCCACTGACCTCATTTTATCGCAGGATCTTAATCGATCCGCAAGCTCGTCCAGCGACATACTCAGCTATGCATTTTTATGCTCAAAATATTTATTTGAAACATGCCATGTTTAAATTTTCAAATAAAACATGCCATGCTTAAAACTTCCACATCATATCATTTTTGATGCACTCTTTAAAACTCATGCAAAACATTCATTTGAAACAAGCTCATGTAAACATTCATAAAAAAAGTAAGAATTGTACTTGCCTCGCACTAACTTGGGCTCTTTCGTTTTCTGCTTACTTTCCGCTTGAAACACTCTCAACCCCTATATTCATCATAAATGGGCTCTAGGTTAGTAAACTAACCAAAACTATGCATCTCGTCTTCCTCATACGCTTATTATACTCAAATCTCCTTTTTAGTGCACTGCAGGGATACTATTTAAACAGTCACAGTTTCTGTTGTATTCATACTCTAGTGACAAATTTTATCTCAACAGAAACTAGATTCCCAAGGTTTCGTATGTCCATATGAACGACTTAATTCCGACTTTGTATGAAAAAGTTATGGTGTTCTGAAGTTAGGAGTTTGCTGCAGAGTTTTTTTATTGTTTTGACTTTGATCAGTCAACTTCGGGGAATGTTTAAAAATAGTATTCAACTCCGAATAAGTCCATTATTGTTGGGGAAAATATATATCCTATTGAAGTTTAAGAAATAAAGATTTCATTAATTTTTGACCCCCTGAGAATATTTCATAAGTTCCTAAAGTTGGTTTAAAAATCAGATTTATCAGACTAAAAAGGCTACTGCAGCTAACTTCCAATAATTTTCAAAAATAGTAAATGGCCTTTTCTGGCTGAAAGTTCTCTAAACATTTCTATCTTATCAAACTATCTATTTATATGAAAAATTTTCATGTAAATCGCACATGTATATTATTTGCTATGAATTTTCTCTCGAAAGATGTTGTTTCTGGCCATTTTTACCTGCTTGGGAATCAATCCTACATAACCCACTTTTAGCTACTCAAGCATACCAATTATTCATATATCAACCAAATATCATTCATAACCATTCTATTCACCACCATATCTATTAACTTTGCTTGCAAAATTATAGGAAAGATTAGATCTTTACCTTCTTTTTGTGGCTTGATCAAGATCTCTTGCATTCCTTCACCTCCACCCCTTGCTTAGCCTCTTAGCTTTCAGTTCTAAGCCTCAAATAGCCTCTACTCAATGGGCTTAATAAGTATATCTAATGATCTTCAAGGTTAGAGGTTTAGTTTAGGTTCACAAGAGTGTAACTTGGCTTAGCTTGGCTATGGATACACTTCTCTCTCTTGGGTTGCTCTTTCTTCTCTCTATCTCTCTTCTTTTCCTCTCAAGCTTGGCGTGGGAGTCCCCTTCTTCCTCTGCGAAATTTCCTCTCTTAAAGCTTACTTAAGTTGGTCTTAAGTGGTAGTAAAGTGTCACTTTACTTCTCCGTAGTTTGCTAGACACATGGTTAAGTTAGGTGTCATTTTTTTTATGGTCTACTTCCACCCAAGCTTGACAACTCATGGTCAACTTTGACTAAACCTAAATATCTTCCCTTCCAAGTGCAAAAAAAAATGTGGGTCTTAGTCCTTAAGATTTCGGCCAAGTCCTCTTATTGGACTTGGTCAAATTTTCTCTATTTCGGTCCCTTTTTGGTCAAAACCGCACCGTTTTGCATTCGTTTCTTCAACTATCACTGCTAACAAATCTAAATAAAATTTTTAAACCCTTACTTTACTAAAATTGAAATCAACTAGGGTTCAGGGTTTTCCCGAAGCCTGTTTCGACATTTCACGAACCGAAATTTTTTTGACCTACGTGATTTTATCGAAATTTTTTTATCGTGTAAACTAAACTGTAAACATTCAAACCTTCAAGAAAACATCTTATATCGCATACAATCATATTTTATTTATATAACTGTAATTTACAAAATTTGGTTCTCACATCTGAGGTGGAAAGATTTAAGCTAATACCTTCAATTGAGAGAGAGGGACGTACCTTCACACCCTGCCACAATATTTTAGTTTTGTTGTATTGCATGTTAAGCATAACAAGTTTTTGGTGATGAAAATCTAAATGTATTGGCTCTAAGGTGGAGAGATTTAAGCTAATACCTTCAATTGCTTTTTTTCCCAAGAGAGAGAAAGAGAGGGATACATATTCTAATAAGTTGCAATATTATTGTATAAAAAAAAGATGAATACAATAAAACGCATTATGCAGGATAAACACGATGTTATTTTATTAAACATTTTAAACAAAATATCATCACTTTGTTAAAAATGTGTAAGATGTATGATACATTTATTATATTTCCAAACTTTGGATTTTTTTTCCTTTACCTTTTGGTTTGTTAGCACATCAATTACTTCCTCCTGAAGCCATAGTCGGCTGCGCATTTCAAGCCATTTGAGGGATTCATTACAAATAATTTCCCTACCCATATCACGAAGATGTTCATGCATCCTCAATCAATTTTGCTTATCATTTTTTAATAAACTTTTGTTCATCAAATTTTTAATACCATCTTCTGGGGAAAAAACCACAAGCATCTAGATACTTACCGTGAAAGATTTGTCTATTCCATTGAAAAAGCATGCAAGGTCAAGAAACATATTTTGTACTTTATCTTCATGGAGTGCATCAAAGCTTATTTTAAGCTTTTCCTGAATCTCATTGTGTGGGATTTGACTTAACTTCTCTAAGGCACTTTTCCATTATATCGTGGTCTTTTCAATTAAATACGAGCCGATAACCTCAAGAGCTAACGGAAGCCCTCCAGCATACTTCACTAAGCGGTTTGAAAGCAACTGGTAATTTTTTGATGGAGTGTTTTTTCTTGAATGCATGCCAGCTAGAAAGCTCAAATGACTCGCTCTCATTTAATTCCTCTACCTCATATTTCTCATCTATACCGTCTTGTTTTAGTAACTGCAAATCTCTTGTAGTCATCAACTCTACTTCCCAAATTGAACCAACATTTTTGACAAGCTAATGATTTCACTTGGATTAATTCATCTAAATCATCGAGCAGGGTGAGAACCTTTTTAGAACAACATACCCCTTTTATCAAACTGATTCCATGATCAACATGATGAACCTTAACTTCTTTTTTCAGAAGTTGGAAGAGGAGTTTCTCTTGTAAACGAAGTAGGACATCAGTTAGTTTTGAAGTATCTCTAATATTTTCAACAAAACAACATCCTTAAAGCAGTTCAAATTTTCATTAAAGACAACTTTGGCAAGGGTGGTTTTATCAATTCCACCCATCCCAAAAATTCCAATTGTACGTACATCATTTGATAGGAATTTATTTATGTAGTTAACACAATAACCTAATCCAACTAGGTTTGCCGGAAAAATCAAGCATGTATGGTTTACTTCGAGAAGAACCTTCATAATAATTTTCTATATAAATCTTGATTCATTCCTTCACAATTTCGAGAAAAGGATCCAAATGATCATGAGATGTTGTATGAAGGGGGATCTGTTATAAGTGGCACTAATTATTATTTTAGTGTAGGAGCACTCATTAAATGCATTTCAAATGATGGTTTACAATTTATATAACGTTTAATCCACAACTATTGGATTAAGGTTCTAAGTAGTAAAAGTTCCTGCTTAAATAAATAAATAAATTAGTAAAAGTCTTTGTTTTTTGCTAGAAAAAATGTAAAGACTTATTTCACCTTGCAAGTGAATTTTTCCAAACATAGTAAAGTGAATCGATAACTAAATGAATATTCAAACATATTAGATACTTCCATGATCTAATTCAAGGATTTGGATAACATTTCAACTCTTTCATCGGTGCAACTTCTCATTTGCCCTGAATGTCAATTCACTAGAGAATAAGTTCTTCTCTTCTAGTTCATCGTACTAACTAATTTATTACTGTTGAGAAAGTGCACACATTCCACATCATATACTTGAGAAAATCTTGAGTACCTTATAAGACTTAAACTCATTATTATGATTATATTCAAAATCCATAATTTTTTGGGTGGACCTGTTTTGGGTCAGTGGCTTGGTACTCATGGACAACCTTATAAGAAGATCTCTGATCTTCCTAATTTACATTGTCGTCCACCACATCACCGACCTCCATGTTACCAAATTGAAGATGATCACAACGACAATGGAGATGACCAAATCCCACGATACCAATTAAATGTTCTTGTCTAAGGTTAAATTATAAACAAAAAAAATGCCCATAAAACTAGACACTACAAAATTACTAATTGTAATCATATTATTAATCAAACTCTGTCCCTTTCTTTTTCAGCACTGAAATGAATATTTGCTACATTGGAAGTGGGTTTTTAGTTAGATACCATATTATTAATTATTAATTATGCATTGAGTTATTAATTATTAAATGGTTCGACTACCGATTGTTACCAATAATTTCGTGAAAAAACTAGGATTAATTCCTTTATTAAGCACTTAATTAACAAGAAGAAAAATTATGGCATGCAAGTTTTTTTAACCCATTTTCCTCATCTCTCAAAACGTGTCCTGAGAGATCTGCAGCTTCCTCTCCACATTTCCACTTTCCACATATCCATTGACTTAACCATAAAATGTTGAAAAGCTTTAGCATAGCTTCCAGTTTGATAACTCACCATTGTTGGTTGAACATCGTAAAATAGAGGAAGAACCAACTTTCCCATTGTTCTCTTGCATTCAAGGATCTCAGCAAGCTCATCAAGGCACCATCTAGAAGAAGCATAGTTTTATGAGAAAACAATAATATGAATAGCTTTTCGTAGTTCGATCTTAATTTCTTTTCCTGTTGATGGTTCTTCGTCATCTATGAAGGTTTGAATTCCAGCATGCTTTAAGGCTGTGTTTCGATGACTTGTAATGGTTTTGCGTGTATCTGTACCTCTATATAGAAAGGTCTAGCAAAAGCAAAACGTGTTTATTGAATGTCTCAATAATGAATTACAATGAGTGGTATATATAGTATAAAACAAATCCTAATCCTAACCCTAATGGACTGATAAACAGGCCCATGGCTTATGCCTTTATTAGATTAACATCTCCCCTCAAACTCAAGATGGTTGAGTTGACAATAGCTTGAGTTTGGAAACTAGATCACAAAAACGAGCTGGCGGATGAGCTTTAGTGAAAATGTTAGCGGTTTGAGCAAGTGTGGAGACAAATTAAAGATGAACTGTTCTACGGGAAATGTGCTGATGAATGAAGTGACAGTCAGTTTCACTATGCTTAGTTCACTCATGAAAGACATCATTGTGAGCAATTTTCATGGCAATCTAACTGTCGGTGTAAAGAACAGTTGCTGAAGGAAGTGATACACCCATATCAGTTAATAACCAATGAAGCCAAATGAGTTCCTGAGTGGCATCACCAAGAGCTCTGATACCATGTATGTTAATATAATAAGGGCATAGCCCATGGGCCCAGATCTTTCATCTCAAAATGTTTATTGAGAAACACCTTGAGATCTAGTATTCCAGCAATGTCATTTCTAGTAATAATCATGTCATCAACATACAGTAGCAAGAGAACAATCCCGTTATTTGTACGACGAATGAAGAGAGTATGATCATAGGGACTAGATGAGAAATCTCGCTGACTTAAGATAGCACTAAACTTTGTAAACCAAGCTCGTGGAGCTTGTTTAAGGCCATAAATAGCTTTGTTGAGCCGACATACCTGATGTTGATGCGGAGATTGAGAGTATCTTGCAGAGGTTTCATGTAGACTTCCTCCTGTAAATCACCATTAAGAAAAGAATTTTTAACATCCATTTGTCATAGATCCCAATGACGAGTTGCGACAACTGCAAGTAAACTACGAACAGATGTAAGTCGAGCAACAGGAGCAAATGTCTCCTCATAATCAATACCATATTCCTGAGTGAAACCTCTAGCCACAAGACGTGCTTTATATCTTTCCACTGTATCATCCGATCTGGTCTTGATTTTATAGACCCATCGATAACCAATAGGTATCTTCCCTGCAGGTAAATCAACCATGTCCCAAGTACGTGTTTTATCTAACGCCTGTAATTCCTCAGTCATTGCTTGCTGCCATAAAGGATTAGTACTAGCTTCTTGGTATGTTTGAGGTTCATGTAGAGGTTGGATGGCACAAGAAATAAGATAGTCATTAAGATAAAGAGGAGGTTGTCTTACTTGAGTTAAACGACGAAGGGGCTCAATGGTTAGCGGTGATGCAGAATCATTATCAGAGACAATGTCATGAGATTGATGTGCAAGAGTATATGCCAAAGGTGGTGTGATCTCACTTGTCGCGTAATTATTACAACTAGAACCTGTAGAATCAGATTAATAAGATATTTCATGGAATAGATAGGTGAAATGAGGTATGAAGGTAGAGGTGTTAATTTCAAATTTGGACATAAAAGATAACATTTTATGTTCCCAGAAGGTGACATGGCGAGAGATACGAAGTCTTTTAGAAATAAGATCCCAACATATGTATCCCTTATGTTCGATATCATACCTATGAAAGCAACATAAATGAGAAGGAGGTTCTAATTTTGTTCGTTCATGAGGCTGAAGAAGAACAAAACAAGCACATCAAAAAACTTTAAAATCTTGATATGAAGGAGAAGAACCATACAATCGTTCATATAGAGATTGATTGTCAAGAAGAAGAAAGGGGACCTTATTGAAGGTATATACAGCTGTAAAAGCTGCTTCACCCCCAGAAGCATTCAAGAAGGGACCCAGCAAGAAGAAGAGCATGAACAGTTTCTAAGATATGTCTGTGTTTGCGTTCAGCACGACCATTTTATTTTGATGTACCGGGACAAGAACGATGGATAATGGAGTCATTAGATGCAAAGAATTGAAGTAATTCAGTTTCTTTATATTCTATGGCATTATCAGTGCGAAGAACTTTAATATTACGAGACAATTGAGTTTTTATCATAATGACAAAGTTTTTGTAAATATCAACCAGTTCAGAATATTTTTTCATAAGGTATATCCATGTAAAATAAGAGAAATCATCAACAAATATCACATAATATCTTGACCCTCCCATATTAACATTGGGAGAAGGTCCCCATATGTCGGAATGAACTAAATCAAAAGGAAAAATAGATTTTAATTTGCTAATAGAAAAAGGTAAAGCAGTGTGTTTAGCAAGATTACAAGATAAGAAATCGAAATTTTTACTCTTGACAAAACCTAATAAACCACTAGAAATTAAAGGATGCAACCGACTGTAAGAAGCATGACCAAGTCGAGAATGCCAAAGACTAGAATCTGAACTAGAGGAAGTATAACTAGCAATGAGTTGCGGAGATCTTTGAGGAATGTGGAGATTTGTGAGCTCAAACAACCTTCCACATCTACGGCCTGTCCCAAGAACCTGTCCCGTTTGAGGATCCTGTACAACTAGAGGAAGAAATATGTATCAGGAATAGATAAGGTCTGAGAAGAAACATTTCCACTCTTGTGGACATGCATGAGAGAACCATCAGTTGTATGAATGTTAGTCCGAGAAATATCATGGGTACTGTGAGATAACAAAGTAGAATCATTTGTTATATGATTGTAACATGCAGAATCAAAATACCAAGTTTTACCTGAGTTGGCAGAGGAAGAAGCAGTAACATGAAGATTACCAACATGAGATATAACATGTTTGATAATACCTTCAAGGTCACTCATTGGTAGAATTTGGAGATCCATTGGAGCCTTGTGTAGTAGCAAAAATACGATGATAATTATTTCCCCCTGTCTATTGTTATTCCAATTGTCTCGTGGTCATTGGCGACACTCTTTGTAAGCATGACCACGTCTTTGGCAATAACTACATGTGACATTTCGTTGGAAATTACTTGTAAATTGCCCCCAATTTGGGAATGAACAAGGGATCTCTGATGACTGTGAACGAGTGGCCAAGATAGACTGTGTTGATGTCACGACAGGAGTGGAGCTGGGCTTGAGAATACGAGGACGGGTTTCTTCAGAGATAAGCTTAGAAACTGCACCATTAACATATGGTAATGGAATGCGATGCAAAAGAGAAGCTCAAATTGGTTCAAACTTCTGATCAAGAGCCATAAGAAATTGTATAAAGCGTTGTTTGTCTTTGTATGCATTATAATGTGCAGCATCGTTGGAATATTTCCATTTTGGCTCAGACAGTGCTAACTGATCCCAGAATGAGTTCATTAGTGAAAGGAATTCAGTGATGGATTGGTTGGGTCTTTATTTTTGTTCAGATATTGAGCTCATTATCTGATATTGATGAGAGAGATCGACAATGGTGTACATATCCGCTAAAAGATCCCATACGGCCTTTGTAGTGTCGTATCGTCAAAACTGCATATTTATCTCTAGAATGGATGAATTTGAGAACCAAGTAATTGCTTGATAATTTTTGCTATCCCAATCTTCAAGGCAATCCTGGAATTTAGAATCGGAATTTGGAATCGGTCTTATCTTTCTCTTTTTCCGGGATTTTGTTATCTTCAGTAACATATCGCCAAATTTTCTTCCCTTTCAAAAAACTTTTCATGGCTTGGGACCAAAAAAAATAGTTAGAACCATTTAGAATGGTCTGGATGGGAGATGTATTATCACATTTGTCCATTGTTATTGCAAGCACAGCAAAATATAGCAACTTATTGTGAAAAAATAGCAAATTTTAAAGAAAATCAGTACTATACATTAGGAATTGAGCAAAATGGACCTCAAAAATGGAAAGATCTCACGATTTTGTGTAGGGAACCGTTCAAAGTTGGTCAAGAACCGGTCAAATAAGGGTTGAACCGGTCAAAAGAAAAGTTAGATGCTGAACCGGACCGCGTGCAGTGGCTTCAATCTACGCGTGAGGGCGCATGTGATGTCGGATTTTGACAATTTTGATGGCTATGGATGCATATCGAAAAAAAGAAGACTATGATATATTATATGCCTTATATAGATGAGATATGATGATCCAAATCGAACATAAACAGCTGCTGGCAAAACCTAGCACATGAGTACCACGTGCAGTAGCTTGAATCGGCGTGTGAGGGCACGTGTAACGTCAGAATTTGACGATTTTGATGGCTATGGATGCGTATCGAAAAAACAAAGACGGTGATAAATCTATTATTAATGGCAGACAGTGATAAATCTAAATCGTTGATTGAATTTTGAAAGGTGGACATTAAGATAGTTGATTACGATGTCTTAACCAGCACTAGATTCGGTCCCTATATATATATATAGAGAGAGAGAGAGAGGGGCCTGGTATCTATCTAAAAATAGATCAAACGATAAAAGTTTGAGTTTTTTAATTTTTGTACGCTCAACAAAAATATTGTACGTGTAATTTTTTTACGCGCGCACTAAGTTTAATCAGGAGACAAGTCCAGATACCGTTATACCGGAAACATCAGGGTTCAGGAGACAAGCCTCACGATGCCCTGCTCTAGGAACAGCTAATACAAAGCACCAGGCTCAAAGTGGACAAATAAAAGACTACTCTAACCAAGCTAGGAATTACTAGACAGTACCTTACGCTAACATGTCTAATACTTTATGTCTTTGCGTTTAGATATAATTTTGTCTCTTTTAACTAATTCTACCATAATAAAATAATGAGTGAGAGTGTATTAATAAAAATGGATTGCATATAACACTCCCCCATTAAAGATAAGTTATAAGCAATCCTCTTTAGCCAAATGCTTGTTTGTTATTGTAGTATGCCAAACTAACTTATTTTGTTTGTATGTGTTATATGACTCTTTTAGGCTCACCAACTATTATAACAATAATAATATAAATATTAGTACAGCCCTAATATTTAATAACAAAAATATACTTAAAACGTTTTTATTCAAATATTTAACTTCAAAATATTGCAAATAAACCTTTCCTTAATTCATCCATTTTAGAACCACATCAGAAAGTGACTTTGTCGAAGGACCATCTTGCCCCAAAGCCTTGGCAGCAGCATCCTTGAGATCCTTCATCTTGCTTGTAAGCCTTTTTCCTTCTCCTCCTTCAATTAGGTTTTTGGCTTGGTTTGCGACTTCTTCCCTCTTAACCAACCCATCTTTGTTCGCCTTTATTCTCAGTGCAACCTTCAAATCATCGGCCAACATTACCGCATTCAATCTCTGTTCGGCAAACAGTGGCCATGCAATTAGAGGCACACCGTGCACTATACTTTCTAAAGTTGAGTTCCACCCACAGTGAGTCAAGAATCCGCCTGTGGACCTATGGGCCAATATTTGAACTTGGGGGACCCACGTGGACACCACCAGACCCGATCCTTTAGTCCTCTCCAAGAACCCTTCTGGCAGGAAATCAAATGGGTCTTTTATTGTTTGGGCACTGAAGTAGCACGCATTTGGGGCCTGCTCATTTGGGCTCTTAACAACCCACAAGAATTTTTGTTCACTCATTTCCAGTCCGTGGGCCAGTTCAGTGAGGTCATAGTGGGAGAGAGTCCCAGCACTCCCAAATGAAACAAACAACACTGAACTAATGGGTTGCTCATCCAACCACCTTAAACAGCAGTCATCACCATTTTCTGAACCGGTCCTTATAACTGGCCCAACCTGGTAAACCGACGCTTTACACAACCCTTGTTCTTGTAAAGCCTTAAAAGTCCTCGGTTCCAAGTCCAAGAAACTGTTAACCATGATACCCTCAGCTAACTGGTGCTTCTTAGATACCTCAATAATCCATCTATATGCTTCATTCTTCCTATCTTGAGCCGGGTCACTCAGATCTGCACCGTGAACGGGGACGCACCCCGGAATCTTGACCGGTTCAGGCAGATCTCTATACTCACAAGTGCAAGTTTGATCAAGTTTTGGCAAATAAAGGAGAGCCGACAAGGCCATGGCGTTTGAAAGTCTGAAGACATAGGGAGGGACCCCTAATTCCATAGCCACATCAAAAGTCAACGTACCGAAAACATCTACCACTAATGCAGAGAGACGAGTTGAATCGTTTAATTCCTTCAACGTCTGGCGGATGGACGGGAGAGACCGAGTCACGCTGAGTGAGATCCGAGTTTCAATTTTTGTTCCCTCCGGCAGGTCATCAAGGTTCACCGGTGGAAGAAAGATGGAGTTGATGTGGGTTTTGGGCAACGTTTGAAGAACTTCTTTTTGGATTTTCATGAGTGAACCGTCAGTGGGGATGACTAAAGTGACGGACAAGTTGAACTGGTGGACGAGTCGCTTGGCCAACTCAGTGAGTGGGATCAGATGACCCATGCCCGGACTCGGTAACATGGCTACATGGGTCGGTGTTTGTTGTGGTGAAGTTAAGCCCATATTAATCTCCCGGTTTGAAATTGTGGGTGGAAAGTCTGATTGATAGTACTACGAAGATATGCCGTAGCATTCTGTAACTCCCTATGTAAAGGGAGCTTTCCTTTTGCTTGACACGTGGAATACATACAATTTTTTGTATAAAAAATTAAAAACAGTGGGCTGGGAAAGAAATCACGAACATTGACAAATAAATTTCCATCAGCCGCCAGCACGTGGAACACCTCAGGATAGCACTGGAAGTGCTGAGGAGAGAAAAGTTGTACGCCAAATTCTCGAAGTGTGAATTCTGGCTACAGAAAGTACAATTTCTCGGACACGTGGTGGATAAGGATGGAATTGCGGTGGACCCCGCCAAAGTGGAAG
>JAUMHB010072527.1:0-13047 GCA_032359685.1 Pittosporum tobira | reverse complement strand
AACATTATGAATAATTGAACACCAATTGGGTGACACTTGTATATGTTATTTTTCTTCGAATCTGTAAGGTATTAAAAACATTAGTATTCTCTGTTAAAAATAAATAAATTTCATAATATTTTGAAAATATTGGGTTCTTACATTGTGCAAATACCATGTCTTGAAATTGGCTTACCTGATCAACGTTGGAAACCAATTGCTCCAAATTTGTAACTGGAAGGAATCAATTGCAAAAATCAAGAATTGAAAGACAAAAGTGTGATTCAGTGGCAACTTGAATGGTGAAAAACGCAAATCAACCATATAGTTTAAATGTGATGTAAGTTAGCTTCGTGTACGTGTTTAATATTTATTATTATTTTATTAATATTGTTTTACTATTACTTGTTTAACATAAATTTCTAAATAATAAATGAATGGTATTTTAGTACCCGGTTGAATTCTTAAGATTTTTTTCAAGTATACTCTTGTGAAATTATTGAAAATAAATGATTTATAGAGTGTTAGAATTTCCATTTCAAAATTAAAAGATTTTTTTTTTTTTTTTTTTTGTGGAATTATCTGGTTATCTAACGTATAGAGTTTTAGAAATCTCGAATGCACTCTCAGAGTAATTTTTATTTTCTTAGTACATTTGAACATTTTGTTAAATTTTTTTGATTAGGTATTTTTATTACTTTTTAAAGTTTTTTTTTTTTTTTAATACAAAGTATATATTAGCTTAGATTGATAATATATTATTTTTATTTTATTTTGAAAATATACTGTACTATTTGCAAAGAGAATGAAAGAGTTTATGTGTTTGTGATTAGTGAAACTTATCATAGATATAATCTCTTAGACAGTAAATATACATATTTCTTTTATTAATTATATTAATACCCAAGATATTCCCCAAATAAATAACGTAAAAAGCTTTAAGACGAATTTTCAAACCCACGTGTCACTACCCAATTCCAATAAGTTTAGTGCATACTCCATAATCTTATTTATTCAAGTACCATACAAGAAAATTATACATAATTTTTTTTTTAAATTAGTAAACAAAATTAATTTTAAAAAATTTATATTTTAAAAATATAAATTATAATCGACAAAAAATAATTAATACTACCAAACAAGCCCGGAATGACCAAGTGGTCCAAATGATCTCACAAACCGGATCAAACCGAACCGTTTGCAATTTTGAATAGGTAAGTGAGGCCGTGACCCGTGAGGGACTGAGAAGGGTACTCCTAAAAAACCTAAAAATTTGAATAAATCCAAAATTCGGAACTATCCTCACATTTGAAGTAAAGCTTCGCCATGGGAGCACCCGCAGCTGCATCACTCCTTAAAAAGCTCGTACATCACTCCCCATTCTCACTTTCTCCACCGCCGGCGCCGCCCAAGTTCTCTCACCTCCGCCGGTGCCTCTGTCTCACCAATTTTTCCACCACCACCACCACCAAGATATCTAAAAAGAAGAACAAAGACAAGCAAAAGAGCTCTAGTAGTACTAATACAACTGCTAGCAGTATTAATAGAAAATTGGCAGAGTCGGTGGTTAAAAGGAGGACGCGTTCTGAGAAAGATTTCGACGAGGAGAAAGTTCTGAAATTCGGAGATAATGGGTCCCACATGCCGGTGGTGCTTGGTGAAGTCTTGGAGGTTTTTGCTTCTCTTCAGCTCCGCTCTTTTGTCGATTGTACCCTTGGAGCTGCTGGCCATTCCTCTGCAGTTAGTATCCTATTCTTATCATCATACTAATTGAAAAATAAATTCATCTAACTTTAAATTTAAAATATTGAAAATCAACTTCATTAAATCAACAATGCACTAATATTTTGGAAGGGAATGAGAGTACTTACCGACACAATTGATAATACTCCTTCAGTCCACAAATGAGTTCCACATCTCAAGTATTTTGATATAAATGGCACAATATCTTTAATGTTTAACTCATATAAAATTTGACTATCATGTCATGTCTATTAACTAAGCAGTCATTAGATTTAGAGTTTATTATAGGATAAAATTATATTCTTAAAATTTCCAAATTTCATAAATGAGATCATTGTGTGGAACGGATGGAGTATATTGGTAAGTTGTTACACACTATATTTGCAATCCCACATCAGATACATACAGTTTTTGTGAGTACCTTAAAAGTAACTATGCTTAATACTGTTAGCGCCTAATAACTATTGTTTTTTGGCAAGGCTCGTGGTGCTCGAGTGGGCTTGTTTAGTACTCGTGGCCCAATGCTCATTGGGCTATAAATGGTAATAGAGACATTTGGTGGTTGAGGGGGACGTCAAGTATCTGAGGGATAATGTGGGAATGATTGGTCATTGCTGTAGTGGGCTAAACGTAATGTGGGAATGATTGGTCTCTTCATAAGGCTTATGTCCACTACTAAGGGCACTACAACTTTATCGTGACTTTAAGTTAAGCTGTGGGCTAAACGTGTTTACGGACAGTGGATTGAGCCTTGTTTAGATCTGATTACAATTGATTAAGCCTTGTTTGGATCTGTTGATTCAATAAATTCATGCTCATTCTAATACCAATATACTGCGAAGTTGTTATTTTGTTATTATATTTTGAAAATTCACGTGGTGCTGCTAGAGGTTGAACTAAAGTTCCTATTCCTAGCATTCTAGTGAAGTTGGTCCCTCTCTTGCTCTAACGACCCATATGCACACGTCCATACCCATCCTCATCCCCCAACTTACACACATGTGTGTGTGTATGTGTCTATAGAGGGGTGCAATCAACAGGGTCAGAGGGCTTAGTAGCAAAAATCTGGCCACTCGGCACTCAATCTCAGCCGTCCAAAGCGAGATCTGGTGGCTGTTAATCATCAGGTCACTTTTTCCGTTGCACGAAAGAATGTGCACCCTTGCAGAACCTTTGTGCGACGAATAAGCTTTCAAGTTTAACCTTAATTATGTGTCGCACAAAGGTTAACAATTATTCGTATCACAATCTTTGTGCGTCGAATAGGTAAGGGTATTTTCGGAAAGCTATTCGTCACACAACGTTTCTGCGAAGTACTACGTTCGTTTGTGCGATGATAAAATTGACTTACTCGCGGCCACACGATCTCGCCTTGGACGGCTGAGATCATGTAACGAACTGTGGCTGTTTATGCCACTGTGGCCGTCTAGCAGAATCAGTAGATGTATATATATTCTTAACATCCAGCGATCGAACTTTTGTAATAAATTCTCTTAAAATTAATTCTTTGTCAAAATGATGAACTTAGTGAAAGCAACAATAAGTAATTTTGTCTTGGTTTCAGATTCTTGACAAAAGACGTACTTAAAGTGCTTCAAATAATTAAAACAGCAAAACATTCTGTTTGAAGAACTTTCTTTAAGATCCAATCTAGATGTTTTGGTTTCATTGATAAGGATGATAAAATCTTGTCAGTTGGTTTAGGTGCATTGTTTCCCACTAGACAGAGAAATCCTAGGGCTCTTGACATAGTTATCCATCTCTTCCTCTACTTTAGGATGTAATTTGTTTTGTTGTTTTGCTTTGGTCTACATCTATGGGGGCATTTAGACAACTTGCTGTGTCAATATTCATAAAAATTAATAAGTTATTTTTCATTAGTTGTTTTCATTATTTCTTGGGGGACCTCCTGTCCTCCTTCCCTAATATTCTCCATTTCAATAAAAATTCTTATCTTGTCTAAGAAAAAACATTAAAAAATTTGTTGAAATTTGAATAGTAATGTAATGTCTTTATTACGAAAAGATAAAAGGAATTTATACTTACCTGATTCAATCTTCAGTTTCAAGCTTGGAGTAAAAATAGTCATGATATAAATAAAGGATGGAGTAGTACTTTTGACAGCATTAACTGAAACTCCTTCCGTCACACAAAAAGAGTACAATTGTCTTTTTTAAGTCAATCGCGAAATTCTAAAATTTATAATCTGTATAATCCATGTACCTTTTGGGAATAACCTAATTTGTAATTATATTTGACAAAAGACAAATCAGTTCATCTCAATGTTGAATTTTAGGATTTCACAAATTCACTTTAAATAGTCAAAACGGTACTCTTTTTGTGGAATAGAGAGAATATATTATATAAGAACTTTAAATATGATTTGTCTTTGGCAACGTACTTTTTTCTCTCAAGGGTATTCATGAATGTCAAACTATCTGGTATTGTTGGCTAAATTAATTTTAAGTACCTATCTCTTCCCTTGGGTGCCCTTTTCGTTTTTCTATTTTGCTACTCTTTCACGATTTTGTCATATATCTATTTCTCTCTTATGAAACTAAGCCATTAGATTGGATTTTGAATGGTGGAGATAAGCTAGTTGGCTAAAGTGTCGTAGCCAACTCCAACTGTGGATCCGTTCCACCTATATGTGTGTGTGTCTAATATATATATGTGTGTGTGTATATATATATATATATAAATATATATATAAGGAATCGGTCTTTTCAGTATGTGGTCTGTTAGAGAAATTCAATGTTTGTTTGGTTTCTATAATTATCTGTCGGACTAAATTCTGGTTCCTTGCTACATATAACAGATAATTGAGGCTCATTCAGAAATGCAACTGTATGTGGGAATGGACGTCGATCCTGTTGCTCATGAGAAGGCTCGAGCTCGGATCAATGAAATCTTGCTTGCTAATTATTGTGACTCAACTTCAATCTTGAAAACACACATTGTTATTGAAAATTTTAAGAATGTCAAGTCTGTGCTTTGTGAGGTTGATGAGAACCTTCAAGTTTCTGGAGTTGATGGTATCTTAATGGATTTGGGAATGTCATCCATGCAGGTTTTATATCTAACACCTTTATCAATCCTTTTGAAATAATTACTTTATGCCAGATATGTTATCGAGTGTTTTTCCCCTCCTACCTCTCTTGTTTTTTCCATACGTCTCTCTCTCTCAATGGAGTTAAAGGATATGCAATTATTTTTTTCCTTCTGATAGTTGTATAATTTGAATCTCTGTTTTCATGTTTGTATGTCTATTTATTTATGTCTTTTTGCTGTATTGGAATACCATTGTAGTCCAACACTCTACAACCTTACTCTTACTACATGCAGGTGAACAATGCTAAGAGAGGATTCAGTGTGCTTAATAATGGACCCCTTGATATGCGAATGAATCCTCAGGTACAAGCAGCCATACTATAATTTAATAGCTTATTTACATTATTTTAATTACCGAATCCTTTGGTCAGGAATTGAAAAGATCATGTGTACTGATGCTAATTACATGTGACTATGGATTAGATAACTAAGGTGTCCTCTTAAGTTGCAAAGTACTCCAACTATTTATTTATTTGTTATTCTTTAAGAATTTTACTGAAGTCTGTGCGTCACACATTTTGTGTGTTCGAATAGTTTTGCATTTGGTATTTACTCTAGTCGAATCTGTCATCTAACACTGTCATGTCTATAGTAATATTCATTTCAGTATAGAATGTTTTCTTCATAATCTTCATCTATGATTGCATTTTTGTTTTGTTTATGAAGCACCTTAAAAGAAAAGGAGCTTGATCATGTAATTGTACCGATTAAGTTGGGTTACGGACTAAGGTTGGAAATTAACTTCCGTGGAATGCTTTTTGTATTAATTGCTACATGAATTTTACAACTTCCTCAATTATAGTAACATCCTCAATTAAGTTGTGAAATGACTTCTCATTTGATCTGCATTAACGTACAATATTTTTGGAAGCAGACACACTTAATTTTACGATACTGAACAATTAGCAGCAGACACACTTAAAAACGACTAGGTAACGTCTGTCCGCTTTATAAAAGGACGAGTAGACATGGGTTGGCTGAAAATAATCCTTGGCTGCCTATGCATCATCCCATATATAGAGTTTAACTTGGTAGTTTTCAGAATTTGATAGTGAAAAGAATTATTATCTGAGATGGAGGGAAAAAGGATCTGTTTGAGCTTTGATGGTACTATTAGTACTAATCTTATCCTTTTAATCACTAAGATATACTCTTTATCTAGCTGGATAATAGCTGATTCCGAATTTAATACAAAAGCCATCCGTGGTTCATCTGCTTGCCTTAGCAGATTGTTCATACTTCTTTCTTCATTGACTGAATGGAACAGGGCTATGACAGGCAAGTCTGAAAGCGGAAGACATATTAAATTCATGGCCAGATGCTGAACTGGGACGAATCCTGCGGGAGTATGGTGAAGAGAGCAATTGGCGTTCCCTTCAGAACAAAATAGTTAATGCTCGTTTGACTGGTGGGTTGCATTCTACTGGTCAACTGGTAGATCTTATTCGAAGATCAACTTTTAATGCAAAAGGTTTGTTTTTCCTTCCTTTGGCTGTTTCTTCTATCTTTTAGAGCAGAGTTTTTTTCTTACTAAGATTCTAAGGAAGTAATACCATTCTACTTCCTTAGTTTTACACTGTGCATGTCATTAATCCATTTCATAAGATAGTACTTCCTCCATCCCACAAAAAGGAGGTCAATTTGTAAATTTTGTAAATATTAATGATATATTTCTTTCAATATTTTATCCCTCAAATAATGAGTGATTGAGTGGTTAGGTTAGTAGTGTTGGCATGATAAGGAAATTTGAATAGTTGACATGATGTTTTATACTAAAATCAATAAAAATAAGACATTTTATGGAACAAAAAGGAATTGATAATTGGACTTTGTCGAAGGAGTGTCTGATTTTATTTCATGTAAAATTGTTTGATGTGATTGTTCAAGGAGGGAGGCAAGGTTGGATAAAGACAGCGACACGAGTATTTCAAGCTCTGCGGATTGCTGTAAATGATGAGCTCAAGACACTAGAGGATTCTCTCTACACTTGCTTCAATTGCCTTGCGCCAGGTGGAAGGCTGGCCGTTATTTCGTTCCATAGCTTGGAGGACAGAATTGTGAAGCAAACATTTCTCAAAATTATTAGCAGCAACGTAAGCAATGAAAATGGAGACAAGTCCGAGGAAGAGACGGACTCAAAAGATATGAGGAAACTCAATCTTGAGAACCGTGAACAAGAAGCATGGATTCGGCAAAGGATACAAGGCCGGAATGCGATAATCCTCACTAAAAGGCCCATAACACCTTGTCAGGAGGAAGAGGAGTTGAATTGCCGGAGTAGGAGCGCTAAACTCAGAGTTATTCAAAAGGTTTAAAGAAAGCTTAGAAGCTTAGTTAAATTATGAAATTTCAGTTCAACTCAAGGAAATTATTGCAGTAATAATAATACGGAGTATTTAACTTGTTTACTCTTTTTGGGGTTATGGTAGATATAATGTGATGTAACTAGTAGGATTAGTATTTTTAACAAAACGACATTGTTTTATCTATTTTATTTTTTTTTATCTTACAGAACAACGTTTTGCTGTATGTTTTATATTATGATGTATTTTGCATAATACATCATATTGTATCTATATTTTTTTTTCTTTTTATTATATTAAAAATTATTTAAACTATACTTATGTAATTTTTCAGTATAAAATAAATTTATTAAAATAAAGAAAATAAACTACTAGATAAATCAATCAATCTCTTACACACACGAATATATTCAGGTACATAGTTAGATGAAACTATTTGATCTTATCCATCATCCATAAAAAGATACAACGACTGGAAAGGGTACATTTTTCTGCTACTTTTAGTAGCGGAATTCAATACTAAAAGTAATAGATGTTTTGGATTATCATAATAGCAAAAATGTTGAATATCCACTATTAATAGTAGTGAAAGTCTAGGATATTGTGGTATATTATTTTTACACCAACTTACTTAGCCCATTTTGCTTAATCTTTTAGTTGTGTTTGTCCCCAATATCCTTCAAATCCTAGATTTGGTTTCTCAACAATCTCATACTCGAAAATTTGTCAAATTTTGTAATTCTCAACTTAATATTCAATTATTGTCCATGGATGATGAGTTTGATTGTTTATTGTTTCATTTGATTTCAAACTTGCAAGATGATACTACAATTTTTAGTAAAAATCGTGAAGATATTCCACATGTAGGTAAAGAAGTTCATTCTTTAGATGATGCAGAACAATTTTAGATAAAATATGTTAGAAGGGTTGGGTTTGAAACTAGAATAAAACTTCTAGAAAACGTGTGAGCAGTAATGAGATTTATTCAAAATTATATCAATGTCGTGAAGTTGGTGTTTCATGTTCTAAGGAGAAAGTCATTCAAATTGGTGATGATGATGATGATGAAGGAAAAAAAATGATAAAAAGGAAGAGAGATATAATCGATAAAATTGGCTGCAAAGCAAAATTGTATGTCATTCATCAAAATATTAAAAATAATTGGCATGTGGAATATAATCTTGGAATTAGGTCACAATCATATTTTTTTTTCCCTAAGCAAGGTTTTTTTGGTTCAAAACCATAAAAACATCACCTTGCAGTTCAGAATATAATTGGGCAGTTTCATAATAAGGGAATGACATCCCATCAAATAAGAAATTATTGCTTCAAATAATATAACACGTATATTGACTAAAAATAATCACGCATCATATATATTAATAAATCAATATAACTCTTTTTTAAAATATGGGTTCGCACACTTCAGCTCTCACTGGAAATGGTGTACCATGATAAGTTGAAAAAAATCGGGAACTCACCCATATGACACGGGTCAAGAATACAGTGAAAATAAAATCAAAGAGTTAGTTGACACGCCATCAAGGAATGTGTTGAAGAAATAACCAAGTGAATCTAGGGTTCTCTAGGGAGATCTGGTGAATAGTTATAAGAACCATTTTCTAAGTCAAAATTTGTAGGTTAAGAGTTGAATCTAAAAGATATTTGAAATCTTATCAACAAACTCGCTATTTATAGATTTCCAAACAACTAGCAACGAATAAAGATTGCAACTGATGAAGATTCAAGACATCAATTTAATTAGAGTTAAAGAACAGTCGAGATTATGGCCAATTGAAACGAAGCAATTTACAAAAGTTATTAAAGGGTCGCATGAATGAATAATGGCTTGAGTTGGCTTTTGTGATAAGAATATAAAAGATTGTTGTGGTTTTTAATTCACAACTATAAGTTATCAACTGACGAATGATCAATTTCAATTAAAGAGACATTGCTTGTGCTCGTATTTTAATTACACATGTTACATTAAAGGATGGTTGGGAATATGCCACGTCAATCATTTGTACGATTAAGATTAAAATACTAACACACTTCAATGAAAAAGAATCTTGGGTATGATTGATCCCAAACATGACGAAAGGTTAACAAAAGTCAATACAAGGTGAAAGTAGTCAAATAGAGTTCGAACTGATGAACTTGACAAGAACATGACGAATCAAATCAAACAGGGTCAAAGATGCCATGAACACTTTACCGTCATAATGAAGAGCTATTTTTGTGAAATTTAAATTCGATGTGGAGCATTTATATGAAACAGTTACAATCAATATAAATATGAGTTGGTGTTCCAAGATATACTATTGCTTGTAAAGATCGAGACAATTGTTTTAAAGGCGACCAAGTTAAACAAATAACCTAATTTTTTAATCTTTTATGTATTTTAGTCAAATTTATTATTCCCATTTTCTGACTCTTTTTTTTAGCCTCCTCTAAATTGGCCTTCAACTTTCCAACGAGCTTCATAGCTCTCCTAGCGGTCTTGGAGTACTCACTGACCTCCTTATCTCGGGCCTTCTTCCCCTCAAGGGATTCTTTTTTCAAGTTGAAGTTCTCAATCACCAGCTCCTCATTTTTCTTTAAAATATGACCCATATGTCGCACACCTTGGGCTCCAAAACATGGCTCTGCGAAGTAAGGTATAATAATAAGTGAACGTGGAAGTAAGAATAAAAAGAAACAAGTAGGGGGCAACCAACTCATATTGCCATAAAAGACTGATATGCTATCTCCATGAAGTGCTCATCGGGTTTCTCCTCAAGAGATTTCATGTTTGTAGGTGTTATCCTTTTCATCAACATTTCACTTGCAAGTACTTGATCACCGAGGGCTGAATCCTTTGTCAGCACTGCCTAACTAGGATGATAAGGCTCATCATATTCCACGTTCTTTCTCGTCCCGGTAGCCTTAATGCTACCAACTAGTTCTTGAGATTTTTCATTTTCATGTACTACTGAATGGCATGGGATCTTATCTTTCAAGCGCTTGGACAGGTGAATAGAACCCACAAACGTAGAGGATCCTTCAAGGGCAGCTTCCTCCGTTGCCCTATTAGCTTCTTTTTGTTAAATTTGTTTCAATTTTTGTTCAACAATCCATTGTGCCAAAGACATATATGAGAATTACAACAAATATCAATATGGTATGTAAAACATGAAGATCAAATAGAAACACTTATGACAAAAAGCGAGAAAGCTAAAGCACCCCTCCTCTTGATGGGGCTTAGATTGTGCCGACTTAGTTCCAACTCATTGAGAAGATAGAAGTAATGGAGGTCTCTCTTATGGCCCTGCTCATCAAGTACTTACATTTTTGTTTTCTCCCTAATGTTAAGCTTAAAAGATTAGACCAGTTTGTGCATCACGTAGCACCACTCATGGGGAAGTTTGTCCGACCAATTCCCCGTGGCCCTTCCAATATAAGCAAACTCTTGCTGCCAATCTTTAAGTTTATTGGGGAAGGATTTTGTGTTAAAAATATGTTGAGTGGGGGCACGGTGGGCAAATGTGTTCCAACCTACCCCAACTTTCGTAATGCATGCGGAACATCCTCTTAAATATATTTATGACTGGCTCGAGGCCCAGTTGGCAACAGTGCACAATAAAACCTAATATGAATCGCCAATCTTTGGAAAATATTTGAGAAAGAGATAGTTGATAACTTCGAAAGAGCTTACAAATAAAAGGGTCAAGTGAGAAACGAAGCCTTGCCCTTAGAGACTCCTTGTAAACATATAATTTTTCGGTTGCATAACAAGCCTTATCAGAAGTAGAAGTTGTTTCTACTTGGAACTCCAGGGCATAAATATAAATTCGGAAGCCACTTGGGTGACCGCTGAGGAGAAAATATGTTTGGAGACTATATGCAAGGCCTCAAATTCATTTTTACCGTTAATGGATTCCTTGGCGTTAACTACAATGTCAATAAAGTTGGTGGAGCTAGAATGGACGCGGGGTGCAATGACTGTAGGGGACATATTATAAGCAATAAACATAGATTCATCAACACTACTACTATTATCATCAACCTTATAAGGAAAAGACATGATGAGGTTTACTTGTACAATTTGAAGAACACTCCGAAGGCCCACGAAGAACATAGGATGAACAACAAAGATCTTCAAAAGGTGATGAAGAAAAGAACCACCTGTAATCAAAAAAATTCTATAGCTCCTCGTTTCCTTTTTACTCTCAAAATATGAAAGAGTGAAGTGAGGAGTCTTCAAGAGTTACACCTTATATAGATAAAGTTGCTTAGAAATGGATGGCTAGGATCATGCACAAAATTCGAGAACAAGTTTCTAGAAGAAATCTTGCAAAATAAAAATAAAATAAATTAATTTTGTTTTATTTTTTTATTACTAAAGAATAATTATAATAAAAATATAAATTATAAATTATTGTTAAATTTAAAGAAAAAAAATTCAACACTGCAGGCCATGATTTATGTAAGCACATGTTTTAAATGCTATGAACTTCCCATTTATGGCATGTTTTACATGTGAAAAGATTCTATAAGTAATAACTATTATTGTTGTTGTGACAACCTAACTTTCCACTGCTTAACCATTTATTGTGCAAAGTTAGTTGTCAAACCTCCACAAAAGGTCCTCCAATTATTTATGGTTATTTAGTTTATTTTGTATACTTTACGTGTCCTTCCAAGGTCTATCATTCATCATTACCATACATACAGGTGGAAGTGTAATATGAAAGTTATTACAAAATAGTTAATTCAAAAATAGAATTGGCACTAACTTAATATACAACTCCCTTCTCAAGATTAGGCAAAATCCCCATATAGTTACCTCTCAAATGTGCTCCTAATCGTCTATTTCCTTGTTTTCTTTCCTGGCTATCCCACTTGGCTCGCCTCTAATTGAAAATATTTAAACCACATAAAGAATGAGCAAAAAGGGCTCAACAAGTACTTTACCCTCAAGGCTAAAAATGGTATTGAAACAAATATATATCATGTTAAAATTTTTGAGGTAAAAATTATTTTGAACCCACAAGCATAAGATGAGTTTTGGAATGCTAGCATGATTTACGAGCTACAATGTAAATCATGTAACAAATAAATAACAACGGTGAGTATGTAACATTACCTCCACATTAGTCCCACTCATTTTATTCGTGTGGAAACATTAATATATACATAACCGATCCTAACATGCAATCCAGACTGAGTCATAAAATTTCTAGTGCGTGTGCACACCACAACTACGAGAATTCTCCCGTTGGGTTCCGGAATACACCGGTCATAACTCTTGTTGACATACTTGAACTTCGTTTTACTTTTCAAAGAAATACTACGTTACTTTAGGGGCATATCGTGCATGAAATCAATGCAAAACATTCAAGCAATTATTATTTCAATACATGCACGAGTGAGTAAAGCCCATGCAATTAAATAAAAAAAAAGTACATATAATGGAAATAAGGCAATTATATGTAGGAAATGGGCGAATAAATTATTTTCTTCGATATGCTCTTTTACCGTCCCAAATATCTTTATTATCCTCCTTGGCCTTTAAATAATATCCTATAACCATAAATAACTTATACTAGTAACTATATTAATCTTTATGGCTTATAGATTCATTTGATGCATTTACCCCTCTAATGTCTTATTTTGGGTTCAAGGAGTCCACAAAACTTAAATACACTCGACTCATGGTACATAACCCTCTCAGAAATTTGACTATGTTGACCAAATTCTATATTTTAAAGGTTAAAATAGGCTCAGGAATCACTAAATTCCGACTAATAACGAAGGAGATATCATTTCTCAAAATTTGCTAAAATTTCAAACTTTTCTGGCATGCTGAAAGTTTTATGCAGCTTGCTTGAAACAATTTATAAGAATATCAAATGACCTTAAAATTAAAAAA